>KV014960.1:21587-43702 GCA_001598015.1 Dorcoceras hygrometricum | reverse complement strand
AAGTACCATTTACCCAGGATCGATGATCTGTTTGATCAGCTGCAAGGTTCTGCAGTGTATTCAAAGATTGACTTGTGCTCCGGATACCATCGGCTGAGAGTAAGAGATCAGGATGTCGCAAAGATTGATTTTCGTATGAGGTACGGACACTTTGAGTTCTTGGTTATGCCGTTTGGGTTGACCAACGCGCCTGCAGTCTTTATGGATCTGATGAACCGGGTCTTTAGAGAGTTCATAGATCAGTTTGTAATTGTGTTCATTGACGACATCTTGGTATATTCTAAGACTCCTTTGGAGCATAACGAGCACCTGAGAATTGTCCTTCAGACGTTGAGAGACCAGCAGCTGTATGCTAAACTCTCCAAGTGCGAGTTTTGGCTGGATCGCGTCGTATTCTTGGGACATGTTATTTAAGCCGAGGGGATTTCTGTGGATCCCAGTAAGGTTGACGCTGTTTTGAACTGGGAGCGTCCCAGGAATGTGTCAGAGATTCACAGTTTCTTGGGTCTGGCTGGCTATTACCATTGTTTCATCGAAGGATTTTCTAGCATAGCAAAGCCGATGACTCAACTGACTTAGAAGGACAAGCGGTTTGTGTGGACTGAGCAATGTGAGAATGCGTTTCAATTGCTCAAGGGGAAACTTACTACTGCACCTGTGTTGGCTCTACCGTCCGGATCAGGTGGTTTCGTTTTTTGTTTTGATGCTTCGCTCAATGGATTGGGCTGTGTTTTGATGCATAATGGTCGAGTCATTGCATAGCAAAGCCGATGACTCAACTGACTTAGAAGGACAAGCGGTTTGTGTGGACTGAGCAATGTGAGAATGCGTTTCAATTGCTCAAGGGGAAACTTACTACTGCACCTGTGTTGGCTCTACCGTCCGGATCAGGTGGTTTCGTTTTTTGTTTTGATGCTTCGCTCAATGGATTGGGCTGTGTTTTGATGCATAATGGTCGAGTCATTGTGTATGCCTCGCGGTAGTTGAAATCACATGAGACTCGTTATCCAGTCCATGATCTGGAGCTAGCAGCCGTGGTCTTTGCGCTGAAGATCTGGCGTCATTACATGTATGGCGAGCAATTTGTGGTGTACTCGGACCACAAAAGTTTGCAGTATCTGTTTTCGCAGCCTGACTTGAATATGATTCAGCGTCGTTGGATGGAGCTGCTAAAGGACTTTGATTGTGAGATCAAGTATCAGCCTGGAAAATCGAACGTAGTGGCCGATGCTTTGAGCAGGAAGGCTAGTGAGATGCTTGCTTCGTTGTATATCTCTAAGGATCATGAGCATCTAAATACTACTGGTTGGAGATTCTACCCGGCTGAGGACTGTGTTGTGGTTTCTTCTTTCCAAGTGGAGCCACAGATTGTTTCTAGTATTCGAGCAGCTCAAAGGACTGATCCTTCCATCCCCGAGTTGAAGTTAAAGGTCAGGGCTGGAGAACTTGAAGATTATTCCGTTTCTTCTGATGGTTGCTTGAGGTTTCGTGGCAGGCTGGTTGTGCCTAACCTCATTGATTTGAAGGAGGAGATCCTTCGGGTAGTGCACTGCAGTAGACACAGTGTTCATCCTGGTGCACGGAATATCTACCATGCATTGAAGCCGCACTTCTGGTGGGCTATCCTGAAGAGCGACGTTGCTGGTTTTGTCGCTCGTTGTTTGAACTGTCAGATGGTAAAGGCCGAAAGGATGAGACCTGGTGGTCTGTTGCAGAGTTTGGAAGTGCCCCAATGGAATTGGGACCACATAGCGATGTATTTCGTGACGCATCTGCCTCGTACCAGCAGAGTATGCGATGCTATTTGGATAGTTATCGACCGTTTGTCGAAGTCTGCACATTTTATTCCCTACGGTATGACCTTTTCTCTGAAGAAAATGACGAAACTGTACGTGGATTTTGTGGTTAGACTGCACGGTGTGCCTGTTTCGATCGTTTCCGACCGAGATCCAAGGTTTACTTCCAGGTTTTGGAAGAGTTTGCAAGCAGCTCTAGGTACCAGATTGGCTATGAGTACAGCGTATCATCCCCAAACAGATGGCCAATCTGAGCGAACTATCCAGACGTTAGAGGATATTTTACGAGCTGTTGTTATGGATTTTGGAGGTAGCTGGCAAGACACGTTGTCTTTGGTGGAATTTTCCTACAATAACAGCTATCAGGTGACGATTGGCATGGCGCCGTTTGAAGCTTATGGCAGGAAGTGCAGATCGCCGGTATGTTGTGAAGAAGTGGGGGAGAAGCAGCTATCTGCCCTAGACTTTGTGCAGCAAATGAAAGATCATGTGGATCTAATTCGGCAGTGGATGAAAGCTGCCCAGGATCGCCAAGCCAATTATGCGAATAAGAGGCGTCGACCTCTAGAGTTTCATGTTGGTGATCAGGTATTTCTCAAAGTGTCTCCGTTTCGTAGTGTCATGCGCTTTGAACACAAGGGAAAGTTAGCCCCTCGTTACGTCGAACCGTATGAAATTTTTGAGAGGATTGGCTCTTTGGCGTATCGGCTGTTGTTGCCTCCGGAATTTTCTTCTCTACATGATGTCTTTCATGTTTCCATGTTGAGGAAGTACGAGCCAGATCTGTATCATGTGCTGAGAACTGACGAGGTTGAGCTAGATCAGACGTTGAGTTATCAGGAGTATCCCTTGCAGATCCTAGACAGAAAAGAGAAACAATTGAGGAACAAAACCATTCCGTTGGTGATGGTGCAATGGAGGAAACATGGTAGGGAAGAAGCTACTTGGGAGCTGGAGGAAAAGATGCAGCGCGAGTGTCCGCATCTGTTGTGCTAGATTCCAGTAGTTGTAACTTTGGTTGTAATTCTTTCCTTGTTGCTGTTATTTGCTTGCTCAGTTATCTTGAACTCTTGGCCATGTGTTGGACGATTTTCTATTTTGGCTCTCTGTTGCTGTGTTGTATTTCCGGATTGTTGTTTGATTTCGAGGACGAAATCCTTTTTAGTGGAGGAGAAATGTGAGACCTGGAAATGTAATAGAGGATAAATCGTTGGATTAACCGGATTTTTGAGATTTCTGGTGGTTCAGATTTCTTATTGAAGGTTTCGTTTGTATTTTCGGGTCAGAAATCACAATTAGAGCAATTCTGGAAATTTTGGAATTTTCGAGTTTGAAATCTGAATTTTTGGTGATATCTGTTGAACGCGTATATTATATCAGCAGCAATGCTGAGGTGGCAGGAAGCAGAAGCAACGCTGACGTGGATTTCAGATGTTGGTGTTTTATTCACAAGAATCAGCAGACAACGTTATAGAACCCTGAAGCGACGACGTTTTGGTGAATAGGAACCATCTAGTGGTTTGTTAGCATGTTTCTTAGTAGAGACCAGACGTTGAGTGAAACTACGTCGTTTTGGGAATTCAGCAGTTTGTGTGTTTCCTATAGTAGCGATCAGCTGTTGGGTTATGCGACGCCGTTTGCATTTAGTTGAAACGGAGCGTTTTGGGTATCAGCTGGTGGTCGCGTTATACGTTTACTGTTGAGGAATCTGATGCGTTATCTTATCCAGTCGCTGGTTTTTGTTGATCAGCTATTGACAGTAAGGATGACGTGTGCTATGCGACGTCGTTTGGTTAAGTTGATGCTACACCGTTTTGCGTAGCATTGTTTGAGGATTCAGCTGTTGGTTTATTTTACGATTGCTGGTTGTGTTAACAGCAATGCCTGCTGGTTGGGTTCTCAGCGATGTCGACTGTTTTTATCGATGGAACTCGCTCTTGCTGTTGTCAGCTGGTGAGAAGTGTATATATATGAGAAGACTTAGTCTTCGATTTGATTAACAGATTCCATACTTAGCGATATATTCTCCCAATTGTTGTTCTTCTCTTCGAACCCTAGAACACTGTTCACCGTAGCATTTCTCCGGCAATTCCCGTCTTTTCCGGTCACAGTTTAGTACGTTTGAGGTAGCGTTGGACTCCTCTCGTGAAGCTCTTTCATTCTATACCATTCTCGGAGGCTGTTGTTAGCTGGAAGTAAGATCGCGAAGTTGTTTACTTCGGCCGTGTGTTCGCTATTCAGGTAGCCTTTCGAATTTGCGATAAGATCTTACCTTAGAGCTTTGTTGTTGAGCTTCCTGTCGAGTATAATGGTAGAGTAATTGCTGGTTGTAGTGCATAACTCCCAGCCGTAAGTTACTGTGAATTACCATGACCTTCTGCGTAGCTTTTGAGATCTGTGCGTTGTGTGTTTAGCAGGTTTCAACCAGATCTATGCGGGTCCCTTATTGTGGTAATTGTTCTCAGAATTAAGGTACGGATTTGGAGCTTGTGAATCAGCAGGTTTATGGCTTGAGTGAAATGTAGTTGCTGATATCATGAGATGGTTGTGTATGTTTGCTGTTGCGGTTGCTGTTTTGCATATGATTATGCTAGTTGTTTCATACACGCATTATAATCTCATTTCAGCTATTGCAGCCATTGCTTTGTTGTTGTTGCTCTGTTTCTTACCAGGATGCGAGGGCGAGCGGTGATTCTGCACTATCATCTCCCTGCTGGGATTTGTTAGCCCCTATACGTCGAGTGGTTAACTACCACAGTTCATAGGTTGGGCAACGGCAGGTCGAGCTGTTGATGCATCTGGTATTGGTGGACGAGTAGGGGTGAGTAGGTAGCGCCCACATGTCCTACACTCACCGTGGCCACACATATCTATTGCAGATTTTGTTGAGCTGTGCATTGAGTTCTTTGGCTCCCTTCCTTGGTTGAAGCCTTTGTCTGTTGTCCCTAGTCTCATGCATAGCATCTTCATTTTATTCTTGCTCTTTACTGCTGTTTTGTAGTTGCTCTCCGTACTGGGGTTTGACCCCATGTCCCTCTGGGGCTTGGTTGTTTTGTTGTTGATGTTGTTTTTGTTGGGGATCCGGATCCGCCCCCGGCTAGGCAGCGGAAGAACATGAAATAGGTGCCGGGAGACGATCAATACAAAAACAACAATTCAATAATTGTCATACATAGGGCGTTTAGAATCGCTACCTTGCTGGCACTTGTGCCTGGCTCCAACCGGTATTACAAGAACCCGGCTCTTCTCGGTAGATTGCGGTAGTTTACGCCAATCCGGTCCACGACCAGACCCGAGACTCCTTCGTCAGGCTGCACTAGAAGCACTGACGAGATCAGCACGAACGAATACTCCTTGAAAAACCAGGCCGGAACAATTTCCGGCGAAGTTCGTCGGCGGCGGCGGCGGCGTGAGTTGAGAGGAGGGAGGCGGCTGGTTTTAGGGTTAGGGTTATACAAATATTGTGTGTTCAATGAAGTCATTAAGTCTAAATAAATAGACTTAATGATGGACTTGGACCGGCCCAACGGGCCCGGGTCCAAATGACGATATCCATCGCTGCGACTTCATCGTAACTCCGATCGCCGATCAGATCGGACCGATCGATTCAGTTTCCGAAACTGAATAATATAATCTGAAAAACCATTTTCCAGAACCCTAGTGCAAAATGACCGTTTTGCCCCTCAACAGCGGGACCGGTTTGACCCCTGTTGACTTTTAGGAAGTCGCACTCCCCAAAATCCTCTTCTCGTGCTCAACGCATTGAGCTGAGTATCCGTGCGGGAATCTCGAATCTAGTACTTGTGTGACCCTCAATGGTTCAGGGATACAGCTAGCCGTGGGCCCACAACCATTGTGGCTCCGGAATCACAATTCCGGACCTGCCCAACGGATCATGGTAAAGCGTCTAGCAACATCGCCCCATGATCCCCTAGGTATCACTGATAGTGCCTGCAAGAACCAGTCGATCGTGGTTAGCGTACAGTACGGTCCTTTCAATCCATATATCCCGATCAGATCAACGACCATTGGTGAATCGAGAGTCGCTATAGATCCGATAGCTATGCATACATCTTGGAGATCAGAATAGTGACATCACGAGTGTAACTAGGTAAACACATTTACCTAAAACACTTCTAGTACTCTGGCCAGAGATTTATACACTATTATCCCCTCAGATAGCATAGGATATCCACGCATGTCTGCGAGCGGTGAATCCTCGACAACGATGCATCGACTCCTACATGCATTGGGGTCTCACCCAATCCCGACGCCTGATGACCCCAAGTGAGTCGGCAAACGGGTCAAAGTGAGACGCCTATCATGTAGAGTCTCAATGACGTTTCGAGTCGTGAGGACTAATCAGTACAACCAAGACCTCGGACTTATGCACTCGACAAATGGTAACCACTTGGAAAGTCCGAACGAGGGTAGTTCGATAGATCACCAGGTCACTATCTATCTGCATGCTCAGAACATCACAATATTCCCTACCAATGAAACATGATACTTCGCATCGCAGATACTAGTCTCGAACTCGGGCGGCCTTATCCTCATTTTGACGGCCCAATCGACTAGGAACATGTTCAGAATACACAGCGACTATTAGATGTGTTTCATGATAGCCGTCATACCCACTATCACATCTAACATACGCTTAAGTGCATTCTAGGTCTTTACTAAACGCAATTGTAAATCATTACACACATAATGAAAGTAAAGAATGCCATATAAGAAGATGCGAATATCATATATAAAGATTGTTTGTACAAGAGTCTATAAAACCCACACGCCACAAGTTGGCTAGTTGGGCATCTACTCTAACAGTTTTCAGGGAATCCAGGTTTTACAGCTGGTCGTGGATTCCACCCAGCTGTAGGTGCCCCAGGAGGTGGTTAGAGTGTCCCAGTTATGTATATTATTTGTATGCACTGGTATCACCGCGGGTGGGATGTCCCGGGTGATGCTTAGTTTATTGTAGCTGGCTGATAGCCAGGGGATACCATTTTATGTGCTGCCTTGTAGTATGTTGTAGCCGTTGTTTGGTTGGTTTTGTAAACTGGGATATCTATTTTGAGTATTGTCGTATTTTAAATTATATTGTTTTAAACCGTCAGGCCAAAAGCAAAAATTTTACCCGCTTTTTAGTAGCTTCCGCTTGTGTTTGTGTGATTTACTCTGTTGTGAGCACGAGGCCTGACAGCCGCCAAATCTTCAAGGCAAACACTATCGCAGCCAATTCCAAATCATGAACGGGGTACCTCGTCCCGTGAGGCTTCAACTGTCGAGACACATACGCAATCACGTACCCGTTCTGCATCAGCACACAACCCAAACCACTCAGAGAAGCATCGGAGCATACAATAAATCCCCCAGATCCAGACGGTAGAGCCAAAACAGGAGCAGTAGTCAACTTCTCCTTCAATGTCTGAAAACTAGACTCGCACTCGTCAGTCCGTACGAACTTCCTATCCTTCTGAGTCAACTGAGTCATAGGCCTGGCTATCGAGGAGAACTTCTTGATGAAACGTCTGTAATAGCCAGCCAATCCCAAGAAACTAAGGATCTCAGAAACATTCCTAGGTCTCTCCCAGTTAAGAACTGCTTGGACCTTACTCGGATCCACCGAAATTCCTTGCGCTGAAATAACATGACCCAAAAAGATAATTCTATCAAGCCAAAATTCACACTTACTGAACTTGGCGTACAACTGTGAGTCTCTCAATCTTTGAAACACCAATCTTAGATGCTCCTTATGCTCTCTCAAACTCCTCGAATACACCAAGATGTCATCTATGAAGACAATCACGAACCGATCGATGTACTCGCTAAAGACGCGATTAATCAAATCCTTGAAAATAGTTGGAAATTCGTCAACCCAAACGGCATCACAAGAAACTCATAATGCCCATATCTCGTCCGAAAAGCTTTCTTCGCCACATCAGCGTCTCTAATCCGCAACTGGTGATAGCCAGAGCGCAAATAAATCTTCGAGTACACCACCGATCCTTGCAACTGATCGAACAAGTCATCAATCCTCGGCAAAGGATACTTGTTCTTCACCGACGCTTTGTTCAACTGCCGAAAATCAACACACATCCTCATAGATCCATCCTTCTTCTTCACAAAGAGAATCGGAGCTCCCCAAGGCGACATACTCGATCTAATGAAGCCTTTCTCCAGAATGTCTCTCAACTGTTCCTTGAGTTCCTTCAACTCTGCTGGCACCAACCGATACGGTGCTCTAGAAATCGGGGTTGTACCGGGCACAACTCGATACTGAATTCGATCTCACGTCTCGGAGGGAATCCAGGAATCTCATCCGGAAACACGTCGGAAAACTCTCGGATGATCGGGATGTCACTCAACTCCAATCGTGACTCTTGGGAAACTTCAAGTGCATATATCATAAATCCTGCATTATCCAGCGATAACAGACTAAACATCTCCATGGCAGACACCATTGGAATCTTCGACCTTGAATCCATGCCGTAGAAATCCCACTCCTCACCCGAATCGGGGCAAAATCTCACCACAGCATGGAAACAGTCAACAGTAGCCTTATAGCTAGAAAATACATCCATTCCCAAGATGCAATCAAAATCCCTCATCTCCAAGACAATCAGATTCGCCACTAGCACGTTCTGATCAAATCGAATCACCACCACGATCTCATGGGACATCACCCACACACCAGCAGGAGTAGATACATATAAGACATCACACAGTGGGGTAACTCTCAACCCACACTCATGCACAAACCATGCAGAAACAAAGGAGCGTGACGCTCCTGTATCAATTAAAACTATTGCAGAAAAATCAAAGATAGAACATGTACCTGAGATAAACATACCAGGTGTCTCCTAAGCCTGCTCCCCAGACAAGGCATTCACCTAGGCCTGCTGCGGTATCTGAAACTGAGGTCTAGAAGATCCTACAAACCTAGACGGTTCATGGGGTTGAAATCCAGATCGCTAGGTCGGGACGGGAAACTGCGGTCTCTGTGAAGAACTACCAGCCAAACCCTACTGCGAATGAACCGAAGTTTGTCCCCTCAACAAAGGACATACTCTCCGATAATGTCTAGGCTGTCCACAGTTATTCCAAGTACCTTGCACACCATGGCACTGCGTAGTCGGATGCTTCCCCCCGCACTGTCCAAAAGACATACTGCCAGAACCACTGCTACCAGAACTCACAGAACCATAGGAACTCGAATTCGCATTCTTCTTGAACTGCTTCCCTCGAGGTCTAAACTGTTGACGATTCGATTGCTGCGACCATTGAGGAGATTGGAACGATTGCGACATACTCTGCACCGGCTGAAAAGCACGTCCAGACGTCGGCTGAACCGGAGCCTCTGCCTCCAACAAACTCTCCTCAATGTCTACCTCTCTATTCACAGCGTCAACATAGGTCGCAGGGGATCCAGACAACACAATCCGGAACAAATCAGGCCTCAGTCCCTTCATTAACTTGTTCCTCTTCGTCCTCTCCTGGTTGGCTACATGGAGGACGTACATCAAGAGCGAAGAGAACTGTCGGGCATACTCGGACACCTTCATCATCCCTTGCTTCAGATTATCAAACTCCCGCTCACGACTGTTGTAGTAGGACTCCGGGGTATACTCCTGCAGGAACACGACACAGAAGCTCTCCCAAGTAATCACATTCCCACTCTCACGTAAGATAAGGGAAGTACCTCTCCACCAGCGCTGCACATAATCCCTCAATTGCAACACCGCCAGCTTTAATCTCTTCTCAGGAGTGTACTCCAAAGTATCAAACAGTTCCTCCATCTGCACTAGCCAACTCTCGACCAACGCACCACCCTCAGCAGCAGCAAAAGTCGGAGGGTTCGTCCGCTGGAACCTAGCTAAGACTAGCTCCATCTCGCCTATCTGTCTCGTAACATCCTCAACCTGCTGATTACCCTCATCACTATCCGAGGCCCTAGACTCCTCTGCGGTACGTCTAGTAGTCCTACCTCTACCTCTCCTCGGCGGCATCTAAACAATTCTCAGGGTAAGACTAACAGCAGATATCAAAGAGACAGATAATAAAATAACATAAGCCACAGAGTCAATATAAAATCAAATCAAAACTCTGTGCCTAGACTCGAGTGTGATCAAAAGAGGACGAGCTTATCCCAGTTTAAGCTCTGATACCAAAAATGTCAGGCCCCGTGCTAATCAACAAATATTACCGCACAATTAAGCACATAATCACGGAAGCGTAAAAATAGGGCTTAAAAATTGTTCGAAATAATTTGGGCCTGAACTCAAATCGTCTTACAAAATATTAATAATCAAAATACGAGTTAAATAAAACTCATAAAAAAACAAGTAACATAAAATATACCATCAGATACAGATCCCCAATACATAAAAACACAGGGCATACCCTGGTTCAATAAATAATACAATAATAAACTGGGACTCAAGGAAATGTGGATCGACCAGCTGGCACTCCACTCGGTCCAGCTTGGTTACCTGCAGATCCTTCAAATGGGTAACACATACCCAAAAGACACAAAAGCAGGAAAAGAAATACGAGGTCAAGCCTCAGTACGAAGATCCATCAAAATAGCATGCTATAAATCAAGTTATGAAATGCATGAGTCTGTCAAGGAATCGGTAATCAAGACCAATGTATCAACTGGGAAATAAACTGTAGTCGAGCCTCTATACCCACACAGTGTATCAACCAGGGAAATCATCGGTCCGTGATCTTCAGGACCCGTCAGCCCATCATAGCTCGGTGGTATTCCGAAACGACAACTCAGTCTCTCACCACTCCGATGATAGTGTTGGACCTTTTAGGCACGACTCATCAGTCTTCCGGTCACAACGTGGCTCTCAATCAGGTCATCAATCAATAAGAAGGCTCAAGATGAATGCATGTATGCCAAGAAATTCATATCTGATCTCTACATGCCCAATTTACGCAAAACAGAACATACAATCAATCAATTCATCAAGTCTGCTTCACGTAAACACACAACAGCAGTCAAACAGATTTCATGACATGAAATATAGCCATGATCATGCTCAAAGCTGTTAAGAACTGCTCCAATTCGTACCTCACAGCTTCAATCTACCAAAACAGATTTCTGAAAGGCACGGAAGAACTCAGCCTAAGCAAATCAGCTTTCTCCTGACCTCCTCAACCCCGGCAGAAGCTATCCTATACCTTAAATATGTTACAAAATCTAATATATATCAGCTCAACACTAAGTCGAATCCGCTTAGTACCTACGGCCGAGAACTAAATTCCAGTACTACCATTCTATGCAGGATTAACAGCTGAAACTAAAGTTAAAACTAGTTGGAAACACTTACTCAAGTTTCCAGAAGAACCAAAGAACACACGGTTCAGATCCCATGAACAGCTTCGAACAAACAGGTTCTTCGCGCTTCTCTGCAACGCCGACACAGGCCTCCTAGAAAGTATCAATCGAAAGAGAAACTCAAGGAGAATCCAACGCCACCAATCTCGTTCAAAACAACGGTTGGAATCGACAGAAATCTTGGAAAGAAATGTTCGGGTGAACAATAGCTATCGAGGGTTTGAAGATGGAGATAAGAAATATCTGGTGGAAAATTCTCTAAGTGTCGCTCAACACTTATATATATAAATCTCCATACAACAGCTGCTGTTCCCCTAAATCAGACGTCAGGTAATGCTACAGTAGAAATTTTACAACTGAATCCAACGTTTCTTCTCAACGGGAACAGCCGACACCAACAGACGTCGCACTACAAATACACAACATCAAACGACGCCGTACCAATTAATCGAAACGACGCCACAGGGCTCCAACAACTGAGGACAAATCTCTCACAACGACCAACAGCTGAGCAACTAACTAACTCAAACGACGTTGTAGAGGGACACGTCACCATCACTATCAACAGCTGATCAAACTAACGCCTGGTCGTATCAACGCATAAGATTCCTCTCCAGCTGCTGACCAACACAACCAAGAGCTGGCACAAAGCATTACGCCCGAAACGATGTCGTTTCACCTTATTCAAATGACGTTGTTTCGATACCCGCTAAGAAACACGCTAGCGAAACCAACAGCTGGTTCCTGTTCACACTCACTGCTGAGTTGACTAGCGTTGACATCTGAATACGCCACTGCTGAAGTACCAACAGCTGAATGCTCATGCAACTCACTGATGACTTCCTCACGTAATAGCTCACAACTGATCACGCTACTACTGAAATACCAACAGTTGAATTGCCCGCAAGCCTTCGCATAAAAACGTTGCTGGCTTTACATCTCCATGCGATAAACCTTACTGCAGAAACACTACTGGAATCATTTCCCGCTAGAAAAATGCAACTGCTGAACTCCAATTCTAGAAGTCTGAACTTCACAAACCAAACTTCACTACGATTCCTCAAAATCTGAAATTCAAAATCCCTAAAATCTCGTGACTAATCCTAAGAAAAACGGATTAATCACTATTCGAATTTCTAAATCCTCACATAAGTTGTCCAATGCTAGACCAGCTTGGGCGTCCCCTTACTATTCTAGCTTGGACTACTCCTTAATCAGCACTACTATCTGTTCTCAATCAGTTTGCTATCATTTCTTTGTTTCAGCTTGCTTCTGAGCTGCTACATTTCTCTTCATCCAGCTCGCAGGGTCCGGGATGAGCTTGCATATTTGCATGGGACCAATGCTACCCCCTCCGAAACGGTACAACGAGCAAGACTCACTATTTTGTGGTGACCTAAGCTGCTTTTCGGCCAAATTCCTTCGTTTAGGCCTCCGAAAATGCGTTTGTATTTTTCAGCTCAACCTGCGCACTTAAGTTAAATCGTCAGTACAATAGTAACGGATTTTGTGTGAATCAAAACTTAGATTCTGATCTGTAAAAATAGATCCAACAAAAACTGCTCAACAGCTGCGACCCCGATGAGTGCTTCTATCAATTTAGACAAAGACGAAGCTGGAACTGCCATAGAGGTATCTTTGTATCACGGTATAATTGGCTCTTTGCTATACCTAACTGCTAGCAGACCAGACATCATGTTTGCTGTCTGTATGTGTGCTAGATTTCAAGCAGAGCCTAAACAATCGCATTACATAGCTGTAAAGCGAATTCGTAAATACCTAAAAGGAACTTCCAATGTTCATATTTGGTATCCCAAAGACTCTAGCTTTCAACTAATTGGCTATAGTGATGCAGACTACGCAGGTTGTAGAATTGATCATCGTAGCACAAGTGGGACTTGTCAATTATTAGGAGATCGATTGATTTCCTTGTTCAGTAAGAAGCAGACATCAATTGCAACGTCCACAGCTGAAGCAGAGTATCTAGCGTTTGGGAGCTGCTGTGCTCAGATATTATGGATACAACACCAGATCAAGGACTATGCATTGATGCTTCCGAAGCTCCTATTCTCTGTGACAACTGTTGGGGATCCGGATCCGCCCCCCGGCTTGGCAGCGGAAGAATAGAAAACAGATGCCGAGAGACGATCAATACGAAAAATTCATTAACAAACTACGACATGCATAGGATGTTTAGGTGACTACCTTGCTGGCACTTGTGCATGGCTCCAACCGTAGTTACAATAACGTCGGCTCTTATCGGTAGATTGCGGTAGAAATCGCCAATCCGGTCCACGACCAGAAACGAGACTCCTTCGTCAGCCTGCACTAGAAGGACTGACGAGATCAGCACGAACGGATTCTCCTAGTCGAATTGGCCGGAGACAATTTTCCGGCGAAGACGGGCGGCGGCGGCGGCGGCGCACGTGGGCGGCGGCGGCGGCGTGTATGGAGAGGAGAGGAGGCGGCCAAGTCTCTAGGTTTAGGGTTTCTTATGTTATGTTATGTTGAAGTCTTGATTAGGCTTAATTAAATAAGTTTAAGTGTTGGACCGATCGATTCAGTTTCCAAAACTGAATAATATGATCTGAAAAAACATTTTTCAGAACCCCAGTGCAAAATGACCGTTTTGCCCCTCAACAGCGGGAAACCACGGTTTGACCCCTGTTGACTTTTAGGAAGTCGCACTTCTCGAAATCCTCTTCTCGTGCTCAACACATTGAGCTGAGTATCCGTGCGGGAATCTCAAATCTAGTACTTGTGTGACCCTCAATGGTTCAGGGATACAGCTAGCCGTGGGCCCACAACCATTGTGGCTCCGGAATCACAATTCCGGACCTGCGCAACGGATCATGGTAAACGCGTCTATAGGAAGTCGCACTTCTCGAAATCCTCTTCTCGTGCTCAACACATTGAGCTGAGTATCCGTGCGGGAATCTCAAATCTAGTACTTGTGTGACCCTCAATGGTTCAGGGATACAGCTAGCCGTGGGCCCACAACCATTGTGGCTCCGGAATCACAATTCCGGACCTGCGCAACGGATCATGGTAAAGCGTCTAGCAACATCGCCCCATGATCCCCTAGGTATCACTTATAGTGCCTGGAAGAACCAGTTGGTCGTGTTTAGCGTACAGTACGGTCCTTTCAATCCATATATCCCGATCAGATCAACGACCATTGGTAAATCGAGAGTCGCTATAGATCCGATAGCTATGCATACATCTTGGAGATCGAATAGTGACATCGCGAGTGTAACTAGGTAAACACATTTACCTAAAACACTTCTAGTACTCTGGCCAGAGATTTATACACTATTATCCCCTCAGATAGCATAGGATATCCACGCATGTCTGCGAGCGGTGAATCCACGACAACGATGCATCGACTCCTACATGCATCGGTGTCTCAACCAATCCCGACGCCTTATGACCCCAAGTGAGTCGGAAAACGGGTCAAAGTGAGACGCCTATCATGTAGAGTCTCAATGACGTTTCGAGTCGTGAGGACTAATCAGTACAACCAAGACCTCGGACTTATCCACTCGACAAATGGTAACCACTTGGAAAGTCCGAAGGAGGGTAATTCGATAGATCACCAGGTCCAACATATGCTTTAGTGCATTCTAGGTCTTTACTCAATGCAATTGTAAATCATTACACACATAATGAAAGTAAAGAACGCCATATAAATAAATGCGAATATCATATATAAAGATTGTTTCATACAAGAGTATATAAACCCACACGCCACAAGTTGGCTAGTTGGGCATCTACTCTAACAATCTCCCACTTGCCCTAAAGCCAACTACTCATCAGACGCAGTCCCATTGTTTCGCGATTTTTTTCAAACAAGGGTCCTGGCAAGGGCTTCGTAAGTGGATCAGCAACGTTGTCCGCAGAGGCGACTCTCTCAACTGCTATGTCACCTCTAGCCACAATATCCCGGATTATGTGGTATTACCTCAGTATGTGTTTGGATCTTTGGTGAGACCTAGGCTCCTTTGCTTGCGCAACGGCACCCGTGTTGTTGCAGTACACCGGGACTGGACCAACTCCATTAGGAATGACGCCCAACTCTTGGACGAAATTCCTTATCCAAACGTCCTCCTTAGCAGCAGCTGATGCTGCAATGTACTCAGCCTCAGTGGTTGAATCCGCGATGGTGTCTTGCTTGGAACTCTTCCAAGAGACAGCACCACCATTGATCATGAATACAAATCCAGAGGTTGATTTCAAATCATCCACGTCAAACTGGAAGCTAGAATCAGTGTAGCCTTCCAGTTTCAGTTCACCACCCCCATAGACCATGAACATATTCTTAGTCCTTCGTAAGTACTTAAGAATATCCTTCACAACCTTCCAATGCAATTGGCCGGGGTTGGCCTGGTAGCGGCTCATGACACTCAGAGCATATGCGACGTCCGGTCTAGTCGAGATCATGCCATACATATTACTACCTATTGCCGAGGCATATGGTACACGTGCCATACTCTCTATCTCCTCATCAGTCTTTGGACACATAGACTTGGATAGAGTGACCCCGTGGCACATAGGTAGGTGTCCTCTCTTGGACTCTTCCATAGAGAACCTCTTAAGTATGGTATAGATGTAGGTAGCTTGGGTGAGTCCGAGCATCCGTTTAGATCTATCCCGATAGATCTGTATTTCAAGAATATAAGATGCTTCACCCATGTCCTTCATCAAAAATCTACTAGACAACCATAATTTAGTTGACTGCAACATTACTACATCATTCTCAATGAGTAGAATGTCATCAACATAAAGTACGAGGAACGTCACAGCGCTTTTAACTACCTTTTTATAGACACATGGCTCCTCGGGATTCTTGATGAAACCAAATTCCTTAATTGTTTCATCGAATCTCTGGTTCCAATTTCGCGATGCTTGTTTGAGACCGTAGATGGATCTCTGAAGCTTGAATACCTTATGCTCGCTTCCAACAGATGTGAAACCCTTAGGCTGCGTCATATAGATCTCTTCCTTAATGTTTCCATTAAGGAACGCAGTTTTCAAATCCATTTGCCATATCTCATAGTCGTACCATGCGGCTATGGCTAACAATATTCTAATTGACTTGAACATTGCGACGGGCGAGAAGGTTTCATCATAGTCAACACCTTGCCTTTGAGTGTAACCTTTCGCGACCAGTCGTGCCTTGTAGGTCATTACCTTACCATCAGGCCCAAGCTTCCTCTTGTATACCCATTGCACCCAATGGGAACGATTCCTTCGGGAGGGTTAACAAGAGTCCAAACTTGGTTAGCTTGCATTGACTCCAACTCAGACTGCATTGCTTCAAGCCATAAGTTAGAATCAGCATCGGAAATTGCCTCCTTGAAAGTTCTTGGATCAGATCCAACAACTTGATCACCTTGATCATCTTCAAGGAGAAAACCATATCTCTCAGGAGCCCTAGGAACCCTTTCGGATCTCCTAGGTGCGACCATTTCTGGTATTGGCTCTGTAGGTGCGGGAGACTCACCTGGTACTTCAATTGGTTCTCGAACCTCTTCGAGTTCTACTATTTTTCCCTTTCTATCAAGTAGAAATTCCATTTCCATAAAGGTGGCATTCCTAGAAACAAACACTTTTGTTTCGCTCGGATAGTAGAAGTAGTATCCAATGGAATTCTTTGGATACCCAATGAAGTAGCATAAGATGGATCTCGTATCCAGCTTATCTCCCACTGTCTGCTTCACGTAAGCAGGACATCCCCAAATCCTCATAAATGAGTACTTGGGTGGTTTGCCCATCCATATCTCATACGGAGTCTTATCCACTGCCTTGGTGTGGACATTGTTCAACAACATTACCGCGTTTCGAGCGCATAGCCCCAAAACAGGTAGGAAGCTCAGTGAAACTCATCATCGATCGAACCATGTCCAACAAGGTCCGATTACGACGCTCCGCTACACCATTGAGCTGTGGTGTGGCCGGAGGGGTCCACTGTGAGAGAATCCCATTCTCTTTCAGATAGTCTTGAAACTCAGTACTTAAGTATTCACCACCTCGATCAGATCGAAGTGTCTTAATACTTTTGCCTAATTGATTTTCTACTTCAGCCTTGAATTCTTTGAACCTTTAAAAGGATTCAAACTTGTACTTCATCAAGTACAAGTACCCATACCTAGAGTAATCATCGGTAAATGTGATGAAGTATGTGTGACCGTATTTAGTACCAATACTAAACGGGCCGCACACATCAGTATTGATCAAATCCAATAGGCCTTGGGCACGTTCACCCTTGCCCTTGAAGGGTTGCTTGGTCATCTTTCCTTTCAGACAGGATTCACAAGTCGTTAGGGAGTTGATGTCTGACAGATCAAACAAGTCACTCCTAACTAACTTGTTCATCCTACTTAGGGAAATGTGACCTAGCCTAGCGTGCCAAAGTTGTGCTGGGTTCAAGTTATCGTGTTTCCGTTTAATCGTTGTTGTGTGTGCTTCGACATCGCGAGTTGGAACGTCTTTTAATTTTAAGGTGTATAAATCGTTTTCGCGTTCCCCAATTCCAATTAAAGATTCATTCTTGTAAATATTGCAAATCAAATTAGCAAACATACAAGAATATCCATCTCTATCAAACATAGGAATAGAAATAATGTTTTTAATTAATTCGGGAACAAATAAAACGTTTCGTAACAACAACTTAAAATCTGAAGACAGAAATAAGTAAACATCTCCTATAGCTACTGCAGCAACTCTTGCTCCATTTCCAAGCCTCAAGTGGGTCTCACCCTCTCTCAGACGTCGGCTTCTTGTCATCACCTGCAAATCATTGCAGATATGGGATCCACATCCGGTATCAAGTACCCAAGAAGTCGAATTAAGAGATATATTTATTTCAATATAGAACATACCTTTCGAAGTTCGCAACTGCTCCAGGTACTCCTTGCATTTCCTCCTCCAATGCCCAGCCTTGTGGCAGTGGTGGCAAACATCCTCATGCTTGTTTTGTTTGTAAGCCTTTGCCTTTGGCTTCTTGGCGGACTTTTCCTCCTTCGCAGGAGCAGAACGCTTCTTGCTCTTGCGTCTGGGCCCCTTCTTCGCAGTGGAAGAAGAACCCAGAAGGAGGACGGGTTTGTCCTTCTTTATGGTCTTCTCAAACACTACGAGCATGTTAACCACCTCTTCGAGGGTGGCTTCCAGCTTGTTCATGTTGAAGTTGACCACAAAGGGGTCAAATGCAGTGGGCAGCGAGAGGAGAAGTACATCCACCGACAGCTCGTGTGGAAGTGCGATATCAAGGCCCGACAGCTTTTCAACGAGCCCAATCATACGAACCCCATGCTCGCGGACCGAAGTCCCATCGCGCATGCGGCTCGTCATCAGCTCCTTGACAGCCGTGAACCTCTCATGTCGAGAGTTCTCCCCGTACAGCTCTTTGAGATGATGAAGTATGTCAGCAGCATACTTCGTCTTCTCAAAACGCCGTTGCATTTCATTGGACATCGATGCCATCACATAGCACCGAGCTTTAACCTCGTCGTCCCACCATTGTTTAAGCGTTACCAGCTCCTCAGGGCTGATATCGGCAGGGGCAAACTTCGGAGCACTCTTCTCTATCGCATAGAGAAGTTTCTCCGAAGCCAATACAAGACTCAGGACGTTGCAGCAGCGGCCGGCCAATGTCGACCATGGCACGCAGCAGACGAGCGGAGTGGAGCGGCGCAAGGGCGTGCAACAAAAACGCGCGAGGCGGCCACCAGCGATCGCCCAAGGCGGTGCAAGGCAGCGCGATTCCAGCGGCGTGCGTAACAGTTCGCGCACATCGTCTCTCCAGGCCGCGCAACGTGCGCGTTCATGGCGCGATCATCGAGCTGCCACGCGCGCACAATCGCGCGCGGTGGAAGGGCCACCGCTGGCGGCGGCGGCCTACGGCCTCGATTCCAAAATTTCGAATTTCCGATCTGAAAATTAAAATTAGATACAATTATGGCAGTATCGTATGATCAGATCCGGAAAAACACTGGCTCTGATACCACTGTTGGGGATCCGGATCCGCCCCCCGGCGAGGCAGCGGAAGAACATAGAATATAGAGCCGGGAGACGATCAATACGAAAACAACGACAATACAAATATCGTCATTCATAGGGTGTTCAAAACCACTTCTAACAACAACACCAGTGCCATCGCGATCAGCCAGAATCCTATGCTGCACTCTAGAACAAAGCATTTCGACATCAGACATCACTTTATAAGAGATCACGTGCTCAAGAAGGACCTCCGACTGGAATATGTGCCGACAGATCAGCAAGTTGCTGACATCTTCATGAAACCTCTACCGGACGCTAAGTTTTCATATTTTAGAAATATTCTTAGTCACTTAGAACTGACTTGATTTGTCCTTGTGCTAACAAAATTGCAGGTTGAACACGCTAACAAAGGAAGTCTAGACTCGGTACTATTCAGGGGGAACAGCGGGGATTTTCAGATTTGGTAAACATTCAGACTTGGGAGAACCTCAGCTTTAGGGGGAACATTAGATCTGAATTAATAAGTGCTGAGTCAGCTGAATGCGTGAGATATAAGTCCATTCAGATTTTCCGTATATACTGCTGATGCTTACAAGTGGACAGATCTGGTAGTACCTCAGTTGGTATATCAATTGGTTTAAGATCAAAGGTTGTGACGTAATGACAAAATGACGCTCTGTTTCACTTTTTACCCTTTGCGGTTAAAATTCAAAATGATTTCGAAAATCTTTTCCAAAATGATTTCAAAAATATTTTCCAAATCTGATCGCACCATTGGATGATTGACACGTGTGTTGTCATCATGCGAAACATCACATCAACACAGTAAACGTGTGTCGTTTCATATTCTCTTCCTCAGATAAATCGTTTCATTTACCTCTAAATATTTACCTTGCGAAATATTGCTATCAAAATCTCTTGCTTCCAATGGTTTTTTATTTGCAGATTACCTTTGGCGATTTTCTCAGTTGAACCTATCTATCAGTAATTGTGAGGATTCAGATTTAGATTAGTGGTTAATTTTATTGTTTGGGATTAGCCACGTGAATTTTGAAGATATAGAGTTGTCGAATTCCTCCAAGTATTGAATCAACCGTACTGTAGCCAACGACTGGTAGGATTTGGAATTTGATGGTTACTGTAGCTTGCAGCTGGTGTAAATGGAAAATCAGACGTTGCGCTTGTGTTGCGTCTGGCAGTCGTTGCGCTTGTGTTAGTTGCTACTGGTAGTAGGCGCGCCCAAATACAAGGATCAACGAGGAAGTGCCACGTGTTGGTTACTATTGTGCACGAGGAAACCAGCCGCGGGAGTTTTTCCTTGTGCAACTGCTGGTTTGTTATGCGTCGACTGGATTTGATGACTTGGGCGCTGCGACGTCGTTTGATTTAGTTAAACTCCGTGTTTTGAATATTGCGACTGGGTGACCAGCTGTGGATTTGAGGAACCAGTCGAGGGAGCAACGCGACGTCGTCTGGTTAAGTTGAAACGCTGCGTTTCGAGGTTTGCGTCTGGGTTATTTAGCGCCTTGCGACTGGATAGTTGCGACTGGATTGTTGCGTATGGATTTTTGCGTCTGGGTTGTTGCGACTGGTTTGTTGTAGGAAGCATGAGTGCCAGTCTTAAGATTCCTACTGTTTACGTCGATTGGATTGGTGATCAGCAGTCGAGAGAATTGAGATGTATATATTTAGAGGTGTTGATCGACACTTAGAATAATTGAGAGCCCGATATTTCTTATCTCTATTTCCAAACCCTCGTCGAGCTGCTGTTCACCGTGATTTTCTATCGCCGATTTCCATCGAATCCTGCCTCTGTTTTTGACGATTTGAGTGGCGCTGGACTCCCCCAGCTTAGCTCTTTCATTTGCTGCCCTTTTCGAACCCTGTATTAGCGCTGGTGTGGAAACGTGAAGCTGCTGGAGTTTGTAGCTTTTTAAGAAAAGTCTGTACGTGCGTTCTTCTGCTAGCGTGAACTTTTGGGTGAGCATTTCTTGTAGATTTGAGCTCTGTTCTTGTATTTAATGCCTGCGTAGAAGTGTAGGATTGAAGTATGCTTCTGGCCGTAGGATTAGCGTGATTGAGTAGCAGAGTTGAGTTAAGATTTTGAGTACCTGTAACAGATTTCAGCATTCCAGGAAGTCCCTGCTGCGTGAATTGAACCAGGAGAAATCTGGTTGCTTGGTCGTGTGTTGCCGTGACTTTGTTGAGAATCTGTTAGGTAAATTGAAGAAGAAAGGTACGAATTGAGCAGCACTTACAGCTTGAGAGTGAACATGACTGAATCGATGTTGTTGAATGTGTGGTGTTGCTGTTTTGTGTTTACGTGGAATAGCTGTTGAATTGATTGAACTTGATATTCTATTTTCACGTATTATGATTGTATGCATTGAGCATTGATATTGATTGGCATACATGCATACATATTGGGCCTTGACAGATTTGATTGATGACCCAAGCCACGTTGGAGCTGATCAACAGATGTGTTGTGCACCAGTCCAATGCTATCATCGGAGCGGTGAGTACTGGATATGAGTGTCTACCGCCGAGCTGTGATGGGCTGACGGGCCCCGATGATCACGGACCGATGATTTCCCGGTTGATAGACCGTGGTATTGAGGCTACTTTCTATGTTTTTCCGGTTGATAGACTGGCCTAGTTGACCGATTTTCCTTTGACATCCGCATGCATTTCATAGCAATGATGGTTAGCATGTTGCACGCATAGCTGTTTGATAGCTCTTCGTACTGAGGCTTGACCTCGTACTTGTTTCCTGCTTTTGTTTTGTTTGGGTCTGTGTTACCCACTTGCAGGAAATACAGGTAACCAAGCTGGGCAGAGTTGAAGTTCAGCTGGTAGATCCCCGCATTCTTGAGTCCCAGTTATATATATATATGTATGATAAGTGTTGAGCCGGGGGATGCCCCGTGTTATCATGTATTGGGGATCTGTATTTGATTGATATTATGTTGTTG
>KV014959.1:24542-46372 GCA_001598015.1 Dorcoceras hygrometricum | reverse complement strand
GATCTCCAAGATGTATGCATAGCTATCGGATCTCTAGCGACTCTCGATTTACCAATTGGTCGTTGATCTGATCGGGATATATGTGTTGAAAGGACCGTACTGTACGCTAACCAGACCAACTGGTTCTTGCAGGCACTATCAGTGATACCTAGGGGATCATGGGGCGATGTTTCTAGACGCTCTTACCATGATTCGATGGGCAAGTACGGAATTGTGATTCCGGAGCCACAATGGTTGTGGGCCCACGGCTAGCTGTATCCCTGAACCATTGAGGGTCACACAAGTATTGGATTCGAGATTCCCGCACGGATACTCAGCTCAATGCGTTGAGCATATGAAGAGGATTTTGGGAGTGCGACTTCCTAAAAAGTCAACAGAGGTCAAATCGTGATTTGCCGATGTTGAAGGGCAAAACGGTCATTTTGCACTGGGGTTCTGAAAAATGGTTTTTCAGATCATAGTGTTCAGTTTTGGAAACTGAATCGATCGGTCCGATCTGATCGACGATCGGAGTTACGATGAAGTCACGGTGATAGGGATGAACGTAATGTTCATGCTTTGGACCCGGGCCCGTTGGGCCGGTCCAAGACTATGACCAAGTCTATTTAATTAGACTTAACTTCATAATGACAACACTACCCTACAATCAACCCTAAACCTAGCTTAAGAGTGCCGCCCCTTCCTCTCATAAGCCTCACCGCCGCCGCCGCCACCGCTCGCCGGAAAAATTGTTTCCGGCCAACTTTTCGAGGAGAATCCGTCCGCGTCGATCTCGTCAGGCCTTCTAGGGCAGGCTGACGAAGGAGTCTCGCATCCGATCGTGGACCTGATTGGCGTTATCTACCGCAGTCTACCGTGAAGTGCCGTTTTTCTTTACGAAATCGGTCGGAGCCAGGCACGAGTTGCCAGCAAGGTAGTCACCTAAGCACCCTATGAATGGTCATAGATAGCATGTTTTGTTTATCGTATTGATCATCTCCCGGCACATGTTTTTGTTCTTCCGCTGCCCCGCCGGGAGGCGTGATCCGGATCCCAACACCCTGCACACCCACACCCGACGCCGCAATACTCAACCCGGGAGCTACTACCACTGTTCGAACTCCCCGAGCCAGAAGAACTAGAACCAGAATTCTTCTTAAACTGTCTACCACGAGGTCTAAACCTCTGATGTCCAGACCGTTGGGCTACTTGTTGCTGCTGTTGGGGTGGCTGAGACGACTGAACTGACTGGGAAGGTTGCACCCCCGAAACCACGGGACGACTACCTTGCACTCCCTATGGCCTAACACGCGACCGATGATTCTGCAGTCCTTCCTCAATGTCTATAGCCCTGTCCACCGCTTCTGCATAGCTCCAGTGAACCTTCCAACACAAACGAATACAGCTCTTAATTGAGCCCCTCCATGAACTTGTTCCTCTTTGCCTGCTCTCGACCAGCAACATGCGGAACATAGGCAAGAAGAGAAGAGAATCTCCGGGCATACTCACCCACGGACATAGAACCCTGAACCAGGTTATCGAACTCTCACTCCCTGGCGTTCACAAAAGATTCCGGAACGTACTCCTGATGAAAGGCAGTACAAAAACTACTCCACGAAATCCCCATGTCTCCTCGAGAGTCCTAGAAGCACCTCTCCACCAAGCTCGGCACTTCTTCTCAACTGAAACGTAGCTAAACTCAGTCTACGCTCATCATCATACCTGACACGATCGAACAACCCGATGATATGCTGCAACCAGGACTCAGCATCAGAACTAGGCTCATCGCCATTGAACGTCCGAGGATTCATCCACTGAAACCTCGCCATCACTAGTTCCATATCTTCTACACGGGCTGCCAGCTCATCTACCTCCAAGTCAACCTGTCTATTGCGTCCACGATGAGGAACACTACGCTGCGCTTCCTCTTCGTTCTGACCTTCGGACTCTTCCTGAAACTGCCCTCTACCTCTACCCCTACGTCTAGGCAGCATCTAAGAAGGCACTAAGAAGGTAAGGTCTCGCAACAACAGATAAATATATCGCATAGATCACATAGAATCACATAATCAAGCACATGCAACAAGCAACACTGTGCCTAGACTCAAGTGTGATCAAAGAAATTGAGCTTATCCCAGCTTAAGCTCTGATACCAAAATTATCAGGTCTCGTGCACAACACAGAGTTAAAACACGCAAAACAATAGCGGAAGCATACAAAAGTGGCTTAAATTTTTGCTTTGGCCTGACAATTAAAACATATAATTTAAAATACAACAATACTCAAAATATCCTAGTAATTAAATCACAATTCAGTACAACAGTACAACATTAAAACATATATCAAGTATCATACAACCACTACTACAAAGCACAAGACAACCCCTGGCTATCAGTACTGATACATAATATGCTATACGCTAACTGGGACACTCTAACCACCTCCTGGGGCACCTCCAGTTGGGTCTACTCCACGACCAGCAGAGTAAACATGATAACCTGAAAACACACACAGGCAACAAACAACCAAGCCCCAGAGGGACAAGGGTCAAACCCCAGTACGGAGAGCAACTGAAAATTAGCAGTTAATAGCAACAGATAAAATGCAAATGCTATGCATGAGATCAAGGCTACAACCGAACACAGGGAGCCAAAGGATTCCAAAGGCAGCTCAACAACTGGAATCTGAACAGAAGACAGTGGCCACAATGTGTGTGAGTATATGGGAGCTACCCACTCCTCTCAGCACACGGTACCAGGTGCATAAACAACGCTCAACCCGCTGTTTCCCAACACATGAGATGTGGGAGCTACCCACTCCGCTCACGGTGGCTAACAATCCCAGCAGGGAGATGAGGGACGGGATTTACCCGCGTGCCTCTACAAACACCCTGGCACACTCAATCAGCAATCGAAAGGCACAGCTACAAGAGATCTGAAACAACATGGAACAGATGCGTGCATGCAGTGCAACAAAATGCAACATATAACAACTAATATACACAGCATCACAAAACAGCAAGCATGAGCACATATCCATGCCAAATCTGAACGCCGTAAGCAAGCTCACATCCGTACCTCAAGTGTCTGTGCAACAATTACTACAAACTGGGTCCGGATGCGTGCATGCAGTGCAACAAAATGCAACATATAACAACTAATATACACAGCATCACAAAACAGCAAGCATGAGCACATATCCATGCCAAATCTGAACGCCGTAAGCAAGCTCACATCCGTACCTCAAGTGTCTGTGCAACAATTACTACAAACTGGGTCCGAGCAACCTATATCTCACACCTGCTAAGCCAAACACAAGCAACTACTCAAGGATCGAAACACAGAAAAGCAACAGCTGGGAGCTACGAACTCGACTAGGGCTCATCCTACCCTTCTAACACAACAGAAGGCTCTAACAAAGCACAAGGTAGGATCTGAACACTTATCCCAACAAGCTAGGACGGAATGCTAACAAACTACAGAAGGGAGATGTCTTCGTGCACCTCACCAGCTTCAAGAAAACGTCCGAAAGCAATATCCAAACGAAGAGTCTCAGCAAGAGGAGTCCAACTCTACCACTCTCACTTCAATCAGATCTGTCTACCGTCGGAAATCAAAGAAGATAAGGTTCGGTGAATAGTAACTAGGGTATCGCTACAGAGATCTACAATCGGGAAATATTCTAAGTGTCGGGAAGATAATACAAAGCAACGAAGACCAAGTCCTCTTATATACTCAAATCAGTTCAAGCTTCTAAACATATCTCACCGACAACTTAAATCTCAAAGCTGATATTCCCGATCGCATCCAGATCTCGCAACAGATCTCACTCTACGCTAAAACAGCGATCACTTAAACCAAACTCGCAGAGAGTTACTGTCGCATCTGGACATGTCACCCGCTACTCACTGCTGAACAACTAACCAACATCTGATAGTAACGCAACATCAGATCTCTCGCACAGCTAAAATCCAACGCAACTCACAGCTGAGTCTCCTTCGCTACTCCAAAACGTTGTCATTCCAACTCATCCAAACGACGACGTACCAACACCCGCTACTGAAAACACGCTAGGAGACATCTGCTTGCCCACGATAACAGACTTCTCCTCAAAACTGAAAACCAACAATCCGGAGACAACTGCTCACGTCACCACTGCTGAACGTTAGCACTTCAGCGATGACCCACGCTAACTTCGAACAACTCTCACGCCAAAACTCTAACTCTCCAGACTTGATCCAAGGACTAAGACAAAACCCGATAGCTTCTTCAAGCATATCGACGCAAAGATGATCTCAATAAAACCCGATTAATTAATCTCATCAGCTTTTCGGGTCTCACAACCACTCTCAGCTCTCAAGTTGCTAAAGTGGTCGCATGCCTAAAGAAAATGGGTGATGCCAAAAAAGGGGAAATTAGTAAGAAGATAAGATTGCTCTAAAAAGAAGAAGAATATTCAGCTCGGAAGAGAGTTCATGTAGCGCCCCAAAATACTAAAGAACCACAAGTTGATTAGCCTTTCTTTTCCAAGGGCTGATTTGAGTTGAGCATCTAGATTTTTGTACAAATCTGATTTGTTTTCTTCCTTTCAGATTTCAGGCAATGGCCAGAAGGTCCCGAAAGGATTGCGCCCAAGCACAAAACTTTATGGAATCCAGACTTTTTTTCTTTGAAAATAAAACAAGGCCTTTCGAGGGAGTCTGTTTTAAAAATGTTGATCAAAATTTACAAATCAAAATAGTAGTGGGAGCTTTTATAAATCTTTTGGATAAAGGACAAGAGTTGGCACGGCATCCATGCCTACTCGAGTGTTTCCACCTACTACAAATCATTCTCCCCTGTATAAAATGATTTACGTGAGTCTCTGGATCCATTTGGTTTCACTTAAAACTTTTAGTTTCTCTAAAAGTAGTTTTCCGGTGTGCTTGTGGAGACTTACAACCGCGATCATCTGTACGTTGCGACCTTAATTCAGGAAAGTAACTTCGATTCTTGCTGTATTGAGAAAACATATATTGCTCGTTGTTTTCTATGTATGCTTGCCAGTTCACTTCAGTTTAGCTTCAGAAATGTTGAGTATAAGATATGGATTCACTGCCTTGACACTTTAGTTTTGAGGAAACTCACCAGAAAGTTAACCAGGAATGGTGTACCTTAAAATACACTGAGTTGTACAGATTCCAGAGAAGTTCTTGTTTCTGAAGTACCAGGGAGACTCTGGACATTGAATTTGAACGAATAAACAATGCTAGTTTGATCAGGAGCAAGTCCTGGTTTGAGAAGCGAAGTTAGTTTGTTTGGATTCTGTCTAAGTCGAAGCATGGTTAGTGTTCATCAGTAATCGCACTTGTTGCAATTCAGTAGTTGCTCTGTTCCTTTCCAGCAGTTGCATTCGATTGTTAGGATCAGTAGTTGCTCAGTTCCATTCCAGCAGTTGCATTTGATTGTTAGGATCAGTAGTTGCTCTGTCCTTTCCAGCAGTTGCATTCGATTGTTAGGATCAGTAGTTGCTCTGTTCCTTTCCAGCAGTTGCATTCGATTGTTAGGATCGGTAGTTGCTCCGTTCCTTTCCAGCAGTTGCATTCGATTGTTAGGATCAGTAGTTGCTCTGTTCATAACCAGCAGTCATATCACATCGTTGTGTTCAGTTGTTGACATCTGTTTATTGTGCAACGACATCGATTAGTACAATTGTTCCAAGTCGCGACTGGTTTGCTTGCAACTGGTTTCTCTTGCGACTGGTTCCTGTGTCTCCTGCGACTAGTTCATACCAACGTCTGCTTCTTAGCGTCGCCTGTTTTAGCACTTTCGAGTCTTAGTAACTGTACACTCAGTAGACCATTTTAAAATAAAAATGAGTTTCATGGCAGTGATTCCACCAGATTCCAGTGATCGACTTTCGATCAAGAGCCAGTATATAGCTATTCCAGAAAGAGTAAAGTTCAGACTTCAGATTTATTGAGGACCCGGTCTTGGTGAAGGGACAGGATTACAGTAGGACCGTATCCCTTCATGGAAGGGACATGATTATGGAAATATTGTAATCCCTTCACAGAGAATTACTGATCAGTAGTTATCATGATTCATGCACGAGGACCAACAGAGAGCCTCTAGTTCATAATTATTCAGTATAAGCAATTCAGATTCGAGCTTTGAATTGTCTTTGTTTACTGAGTTTCAGTTCAGTCGCCTGCATTATGTATTTGTTATTTCCAGTTTTACTTGTTGAGCCTCTAGGCTCACTAGTTTTCTCAATGCAGGTGAGGCATCTCAGGAGCAGGCGGGAGGTGCAAGTTGATTCGGATTAGGGGAAATGTGTTTGTCAATGGCCGGAGTCTTCCGTAGAGGCATAGCTTTTGTTGTTTTGGATCTTTTGTCATTTGTATTAAGATCTGTTACAACAATTGAGAACTTATGTAAAGTCAGGTAGTTGTAACTCCTAAATTTGTATTGAATGGAAATCCGTTCGACACCTGTTATTTCATATTTTGTCCTTTTGCGCCAATCAGTTTCATTCAATTTTATTTCAGTTATAAATTCGAATTTGGTCCTTCCATTTGTTTTAAATTTTGAATTTTTCTCACTCTATTGACTCCCTTGGGTCTGGGCGTCACAACTGCGGCTTTTTTTGTAAGGACCCACCCAGATCCCTACTGTGGAGACCCTAGCTCAAGTGGTACCAGGGAAGGTGAACTTTGGGTAATAAGCCTGGTGACCCGGGTTCAATTCCTTGGGGAGGCAGTTTAACCACACTTCCAGTGGTGTGGGTAGTTTTATGAGTATGGGTTCACCCTCCAGGGTCTCCACAGTAGGGAGCTGGGTGGGTCCTTACAGTTCAGCTTAGCTGAAATGAGTGTAGAAATGAGTTAGACAGAATTTTATAGGGAAACAATTCTTTGTAATTAATTCTTTGTCAAGAGGAATAAAATTTTCTTTTGATCTATCTAAGTGTATTAGATTTGTCATCACCAATAAGGGAAAATTGTTGAATATTCTAAATTTTGGTGAAGACAAGCATCAGCTAAGTGTTGTTTAAGGACAATTTAGTTCGGAGGTTAAGTGTTCAGATCAGCCAAAAGTAACAATGTTATTTGTTTAGATCATATTAGAACTAAGCTGAGAAATGATAACTAGTTATAAGAGTCAAATCAGATTAAATCGGCTAGAGAAAAACATCTTAGAGAAGAATCATTAGAACAAAACATCTTAGTGAATCAGCTTAGAGTGTTTCAGCTCAAAAAAGAAGTTCAGCTCAGGATTTCAGTTTGCAATGAGATGCTTGTCAAATCAGTCCCATTGTAGCCTGATTTAACATATTGACTTCTGATGATTTTTATAGTCGTTGACACTTTCGGCTAAAACCAGAAAAGTCTAAGAGCTACTTTATTATCAGAGTTGCCAAATTTGTGCAAAAGACGAAAAGCATTTAATGAATAGTTCAAGGTACAGTATGAGAATTAAATGCACATTTATAAGCTTCAGGCAGCTGATTAGGGATCCATCTGATATGTCAACTTAACATTCATTACCGTTGGATCCCAAGAGTATAAGTAGAAGGACGCTTGAGACGAACAATTAATTAAAAAAGCGATTGCAACATATTGCGAGTTTGAATTGCGAGCTGATAGTTGATGTCGATTGAACAACGAACAAACTTTTGTTTTCATATTTTGATATAATATTTCAGCGTGTTGCTAAATCTTTTGGCTTTGAGTTTTACACTCATATCATGTACAAAAGCCTTAGATAATCCTTTGTAAATATAGCCTGCATGTTTTTGTATTTGTGATACTAGGAGTTCAGCTCGGGTGTGTCTGACTGACTAGATTAGGATACATTGTATTTGAATCAAATCTTCTAGTAGAATCCTTCCAATCTTGGAAGAAAGGGAGACATAGAAGCATTGCTTTAAACTTTCAGAAAAAATTTCCTCTCGCAATCTTACTTCATTTCAGCATACATCTGCATATCATTGTTCATTGTTTAATTGTGATTTTCCCCATATGTTTATATATCTCAAGAAAATAACGCAACTGATCTGAAAGATCATATTTAAATCAAAATTTGCAAATAGTTTATTGAAACCCCCTTTTAAACTCTATGTTGTTTCATTTTCGATCCTAACATCATCAAATAGAACATTATTTGCTTCCATAATAGTTTGTGTTCTCATGTTATATACACGATATGTACGACTAGTCCAAAATATAACCAATAAGTACACCTTTATTAGTTTTACTTCAGACACTTCGATACTGATTATCATTCAAGATATAGTATTACAACAAAGTTCATGAAGTAACTCAGTTAGGTTTCTTATCTTTCCAAATCTCATGTGGAGTTTTTGAGCCACCTAAATTCAAATAGACTTTGTTTATCATATAACACATTGTATTTAACTTTTCTGCCTATAAACTAATAGACGAGCCATATCGTGAGATTATTTTTCTTGTGTTCCACCACTACATTTTATTAGTGGTCTTGGGAGTTTAAAACTTATGTATAATATTTTGTTTATCACAAAAGTTAGATAAAACAGTATTCTCAAATTTCCTTACACGGTCTCTTTTGATTCTAACATATTGCTAATTGTGCATTTTTCCATTCATCAGTTTAGCAAGCGTTTAAAGGCAGCAAATATGTTAGAATTTCTGTTGGATCTGTGTAATAGATCAGATCTTGATTTTGATGAAGACAAAACTTTCTCTTATGTTTCTAACGATTTAACCGAGTTTGCAGTTCGAAGATTAGTGAATCAGATCAAAACGGACTGTGATGTACAAGCGAAGGCTGAGCTCAGTTGAGAAGAAGTAGAATCAGATTGCAGCTTCGAGCAGCTCAGCTGCGAGCAGAACGGACTGGAGCATCGATCAAATCAGCTCAGAGGTCCAAGCTGGAGCAGCACAGACCAGACCGCAGCAGCACAGCTCAAAAATCTAAGAGCAGAACAAAGACATAACGAAACAGCTCATAGCAGCACAAAGAAAAATGAAGCATCTTAGAGCAAAAGCAGCTTAGAGGGAGCTTTGTAATAGATCAGCTGAGAGGCAATCATCTGACAGGCAGTCAGCTGAGAGGATGAAGAAGTAAGACTCAGATTAGAATAACTCAGAGCAAATCAGACCACGACAAAGCAGCTTGAACAAGAGCTTACTCAAAGACTGAATTAAAGTTGTTAAAATTGATTTACTTCGATATGTCTACATCAGTTCAGGGACAGTACGAATATAATAAATAGCATCACCTACCTATATACGATGAAAGGACAACAAGGTCACAATGTCATAAACTTTACAGAAGCTTATCAATGGCTAGGAGTCTGCGTCCAACGGTAACATCAGCACAGAGGCTATATATAATAGCTGAATTGAAGATTCATAAACAGAGAGTGAGGAAGACATACGAGAGAAAAGAGACGACTAAGAAGACGATGAATATTGTATGGGGAGAAGAAAAATAAATAGGAAGCAGTCGACGATCAACCGTCAGGAGCTTAATCATCTATGTCGATTGCTTACTCTATCAGCTCAGCAGAGCACTTACCAGTGTGTGAGATACAAGAGAGTTTATACACTGTAATTGATATATTTCTCACACATAGATTCACTCATATATTTGAGATCCGAGAGCTGAATAGATTAGATGAGTGAATCAATCCCAAAATATACAAACAGAGTCTTCGCACAAAGAAATTAAACCTCGTATGTGTAGTCTTTGAATAGAGACGTTAAACAAGTTCTTAGTGATGCAGTTCACACAGCCTGCGAGCTGGTGTGTATAAGAGTCTAGGAGTCTCAGCTTTGAGCCGTGGGTAAGTCCCAGGTGAGGTGGGTCTGTATAGATGTTGTAAGATCAATGTCTTCTAAAAGAGTCTTCCAGCTTTGGAAGAAGGGGAGACGTAGAAGCTTTAGCTGAGAACTTCCATACACAAATTCCAGATGAGTTATTTACAGCTTTCAGCATACATTCATTACTCTGTGCATCATATGCTTTAAAACCAACAGCTTTCAGTTTTAAATCATAGAGAGTATATCAGATGTTTTCCACATTGGTTTTATACTAGTTCTGATATACGTCTCGATGCTCAATTTTTTCAAGAAATAGAGCTATTGCAGCTCAAATTACATCTGATCATATCGTGTGTGGCCTCATTTCATTCTGAATCAGCTTAGGCGCGATCTGATCTGGTCCTATCAAGTGGTATCAGAGCAGGTTGTTCTTGAAAATAGCATTTTTTTTTAAAATTGAAAAATTTTAAAGGTCTTAAAAATGTTTTTCATTTTATTTTACGAATACAGAGAGTGTAAGTTTTGAATTACAGATAGTTACATACGTACATCTTTCGTTGAGCTGACACAGATTGTGTGAGATATCTGTTGATGTCAATTTCTTTGATTTTGGTTGTTGATTGTAGCACATGTGACAAAATTAGAAAAATAGAAGATATTCTGTGAATTAGAAGGTCATTTATCTCTTAGTCTGAGTAGATGAACAATAAAATTTAAAAATATAGTGCTCTGATAGCTTCTTTCAAAATTTGTTTTATCTGCGGAAGACCATCTGTGCTACAAAATTATTTTAAGGTTTTTAAAACTCATGTTATGAAAGATAGGAGGAGTAATGCATTCTGAATTATAGTTACATCTTATATCGAGCTGACACAGATTTCGTGAAATCTGTGGACATCATTTTCTTTGCGCCTGGTTGTGCTAATAATAGCGCATGGGACAAAAACAGAGAAACATGGAAGAAATCTGTGAATTCAATCTTCATTTATCCTCTAATCTGAATAGATGAGAATTTTCAGTAGCATATGATTTTTTTTTTTTTGAAATTCATATCATACATGTTGTTTTCTGCAAACTGTCGTCCCATCCAAATTCTTTCAAAACTTGAAAATCCCGTACTGTGTTAAGGGGGAGATTTCTTTTTAATTATTAAGGGGGAGATTTCTTTTTAATTATTAATGGGAAGACAATATTTAGATGATTCCCACAAAAAGGGGGAGAAATATTTTCAAATCTGTTTATTCATGCTTCTGTTTATCCAAGTTTTGTATTAACCAAAAAGGGGGAGATTGTTGGATTTGTGTAACAGATCAGATCTTGATTTTGATGAACACAAAACTTGCTCTTATGTTTCTAACGATTTAACTAAGTGTGCAGTTCGAAGCTCAGTGAATCAGATCAGAACGGACTGCACTGTACAAACGAATACTGAGCTCAGTTGAGAAGAAGTAGAATCAGATTACAGCTTAGAGCAGTTCAGGTGAGAGCAAACGGATTGGAGAATCAATCAGATCAACTCAGAGGTCTAAGCTGGAAAAGTAGAGCAAATCTAAGTTGGAACAACAGAGCAAATCTGAAACGAACCAGACTCTAGAATTTTATTTTTTTTTTACATTTGCGGAAGCATAAACCTAAACATAACGAATGGCTCGCTCCCTTATAAAACATTTCTAAATAATTTTCTCAAAATACTTTAAGCATAAATAGAGGAATATTTGAAAACGTTAAAAACATCCAACATCGTAAAATCATCGAGTAAAAAGAATACTGAAAGCCAACAATTTTAAAAACCAGTATCTACTGTAACATGACAAAACTGAATCATAAAGGCGGTCACGGGGTACTGCTGCGACAGGCGCTCAGAGATCCTCACCGCCAGTCGGAATATACTCACTGTAACATGACAAAACTGAATCATAAAGGCGGTCACGGGGTACTGCTGCGACAGGCGCTCAGAGATCCTCACCGCCAGTCGGAATATACTCATCCACAGGATCATCACCTGCACCATTTAAACCTAGTGAGCCTAGAGTCTCAGCATGCTCTATCATAATACATAGCAAAGTACATACTAATAAAATCGCATGCAAGCACATACTGTAATTAAAATAGCGTAAAAGCGTGAATGCATGCATGATCTTAAAAAATTCCATCCTGTAATCATAACATAACATATCATATATCATATAAGGCATGGCATATCGTATCCTGAAAATAAGGCGTATGAGTCATCCGTGAATGTGAGCAACGTGTGACTGATCAGTCGTAATAACCAACGTACGTGGCGGTGTGGTTCACCCGACCTTACCTCGGGATCCCTATATGTCACACCTCCTGAAAAATGCCACTTCACCCCGATGTTACTCGAGGATCCATAGGCCCTGAAATCCTGAAATCCTGAAATCCTGACAACAGAGGATCCCCGGGCTCGGTTACCCGGTTAACTCCCATCGTAGACTTTGCCACATCACTTCAATTCCTCGGGTTTTTACATAAAAAGAACATGCCTGATCGTTTCATAAAATCTCATGATACGTGAATTTTCTTAAAATCATGCAATTTAAAAGCTTAGCCCATTAATGTATAATTAATCATTTCCTTTAAAATATTTTCATACATAGCATACTACATATATGATTAATTATACTTTTACGGGCTTCTACATTTTTTCACTTCGGTTAGGGATTGATCCCGGGGTCTGGATCGCTACAACTAGACCAAAAGTCGCTCCAAACTCGGCCGATGAAACGAATGTTCACCGCTTTTCCCAATTTTGCATATTTTCTTAAATATTTGATTTCTTAAAATCAAGACTAAAATGAACTACTTAAAATCAATTTTGACTTCTAAAAATCAATTGGGGCTTATTAAAATCGATTTTGACCTATAAAATCAGTTAAAATCAATTTTGACCTAAAAAATCGATTTTGACCAAAAGACCGATTTTGACCAAAATACCGATTTTGACCAAATTAAATTCCAAAAATTGATTTTAACTCTAATTAGAATCCCTAAAGCCCTAATTTTGACTAAAAACATAAAATTAGACATAAATTAAATTATTTAAAAAAAGTTTGACTCAATTTTGACTTCTGGCTAATTTCCTTAAAATTGGACCTTTGACATATTAATTAAAATAACAGGTCCCTAAATAAAATAACTTGGACCGATTATAAAACATTTGACTCGACACTCAAAGAACCGATCCGTTCCAACCAAACCAGCCGATTCAATTGAACCGAACACATCCAAGTAAACCCTAAATCGGACACACACACGCACACACCAGCGGCGCAAGCGAGCAGCGTCCAGTCTTCACGATCGTCCTCCCTGCTCCGGCCACCACTGGTGGAGCACTTCCGGCTGGACCAACCCCAGGTCCAGATGGTTCCAACGAGACCAACCTTGGCTCAAACCGTTGGCTAACCAGGGAGAACTGGTCGCTGCAAGTGGACGCTCCCGCCATGCTGTGCCGTCACGACCACCTTCTGGTCTTCACGTTCGTTATCCCTTATCCACCTTCCTAACTCGATCTAGACCCCCATGAGTCTCATAGGAACCCCTAAAACCGAGCCAATACCCTTGGAAATCGCCCTGCCCGAAGTCTTAAAAGAAGGAAGCGAAACATGTCAAGAAACGTGAAGTGCATGCATGAGATGTGATCATAGATGTATAGATCTGAAATATTCACCACGAATTCATGCATAATTTTCCTAAAAACAGTTACTATGATTTAAATGGCGAGAAAAGGGATTGATATCACATGCCTGGGTTGAAGAAGACGTGGATATGCGAGGTACGAACGTTGTAGACGCGAGATCGGGGCGCAACCGGCCTTGGATCACCAAGATCCTTCAATGGCTGATTGGTTTCGAAATTTTGTGTGCTTGTGAGGGAGGGGGACGGCTGGTGTGTGTGTGTAGAGGAGGCTAGGGTATGTTTAACTAGTGTTTAAGAAATAATTAAAATGCCTATTATGACCCCTACTAATTTAAATTTAGAAAATACAAGCTTGTCCCTCTAATAAAATTAAAAAGGTGTTTAAAACATAGAGTTGGGCTTTAATTGGATGCATAATTTCGAAATATAGGCCTCCTCAAAATTTAAATGCCTTAAAACTCAATATACCAGCCCGTATAGACGAAAAACGGGTTCCCCTTCAAAATAATTATAAAAATCCAAATTTCCAAAATTATTTGCTTAAAATAAAATAAATTTATTCTTAAAATCTCATAACTTAAAATTCTCAAATTATTTTCTTTCCGGTCGGTCCTAATCTCGTCCACGCGCCCGTAGCTCAAGCAGGCTGAAAAATAGCACGTACATACCATGCAGCATAAAATCATAAATAAATCACATAATAAGGCATGTAATCATCTAAAAATATTTTTTCACTAGTCATGCACTCATTTCTACGTAATCTGGATTTTTGGGGCGTTACAAAATCGAAGCTGGAGCAGCATAGACCAAACCACGACAGCACAACTCAAAAAGCTAAGAGCAGAATAAAGAAAGAAAGGAACAGCTCAGAGTAGAACAAAGAAGAACGAAGCATCTTAGAGCAAGAGAGGCTTGGAGGGAGCTTTGTAATAGATCAGCTGAGAGAAGAAGCAAGAATCAGATTAGAACAGCTCAGAGGCTATCGGCTCAGAGCAAGTCAGATCACGACAAAGCAGCTTGAACACGAGCACTCGAACACTGAATTAAAGTAGTCCAACTGATTTGTTTCGATATGTGTACATAAGTTCAGAGACTTTTCAAAGACAATAAATAGCCTCACATGCCTATGTACGATGAGATGACAATAAGGTCACAAAGTAGGAAACTCTACAGAAGCTTTTCAATGGCTAGGAGTTTGTGTCCAACGGTAACATCAGCATAGAAGCTATATATAAGAGCTGAACTGAAGGTTAATAAAACGGAGAGTGGGGATACAACGAAGAAGACGATGAATAGTTGACGGGGAGAAGAAAAAGAAAAGAGGAAGCAGGACGATCAACAGCCAGGAGCTTAATCGTCAATATCGACCGCTTACTCTATCAGCTCAGACATAGCACTTACAAGTGTGTGAGATACAAGAGAGTTTATACACTGTAATTGATATATTTCTTACACACACATTCACTCATATATTTGAGAGCCGAGAGCTGAATAGATTAGATGACCCCAAAATATACAAACAAATTCTTCGCACAAAGACATTAAATTTCATGTGTGTAGTTTTTGAATAGAGACGTCAAACAAGTTCTTAGTGATGCAGTTTACATAGCTTGAGAGCTGGTGCGTAGAAGAGTTTAGGAGTCTCAGCTTTGGGCAGTGGGTAAGTCCCAACTGAGGTGGGTCTTTATAGATGCTGTAAGATCAAAGTCTTCTAGTAGAGTCTTCCAGCTTTGGAAGAAGGGGAGACGTTGGAGTTTCAGCTCCGAACTTCCATAAATAAATTCCAGATGAGTTATTTACAGCTTTCAACATACATTCATTACTATGCGCATCGCATGTTAGATGACTGTCAGTTACATACCCATTTATATGTAAATAAAAACATCTCCCACGTATAACACACATAATTTTCTAGTATTTTAAAAAGACTATTGACTTTAAATGAAACTTGAGAGAAAAAACTTCCAGGAAAACTAAAATACAAAAGGGTAATGTGATTTTTTTAAATAAAGGCTCATGTCCTTGCATGCATGTTTCGACGAATAAGGATGGATTAGGCGCTACTAAATTGTATCTATTGACAAGCTATGGTGCACTACACACTATTAGCTATTTTTACAAGTGTGACCATACACACAACTTGTATAGTTTTGAGTGTATCGATAAATTATTTGTGGGTTTTTAGTTAATTTTTATATCAAAATGTGAAGAGTTACACTGAAAACATTTGCGATTATTTTGTCATAATTTTTAAATAATGTGAATTCTTAAATTGAAATAAGATACAACTATATTAAACATTTTTTCGTGGTTTTGGATAGAATTTGTAAATTTTTAAAACATGGCGAGAAAAGGGATTTTGAATTATAAATTTCTAAACATAGATTTTTATTGAGTAAAAACGATTGGACGTGGGTATCTCAAGTCAACCCCAATATTTGTGAAGAAAGCCCAACAAGCCACAACGGTAAACATATTTGGCCGGCGGACCAATCTCAACCAAAGTTAGTGATCCATATGAGACCCCAAATGGACGGTTCTGCTAACGTTCCACTCAAAATTCGGGTAATTTTCAGGTAATATCTCTTTTAAAATATTTGTCGCTGGACCAAGATGAAATTTTGGCGAAATTCGAGTGATTTTGACGTCAAACCGGTCAACATATCTTTTGTTATTAGAGATATCTATGTTACTATCATAATGGATATTAGCGAAATTCGAGTTTGATATTGAAAATTTTGGCTTAAATAATATAACCTGAGTTCTATTTTTAGAATTCTTTTCTAAATATTGTATTATGCTTTGGACTTTGGACCATGTGCTTATCGTTCTCAATTTTGAAAGTGTTGACCAAAGGGCCATTATCAAACTTTTTGGCAAATGTTGATATCATTAATTAAAGAAAAGTAGAAGAGTTGAATAAAAAAAACTTGAATATACTTTTTGTTTCTAGAATTAAAACTAAATGGCAGATAAATTTGTCGACAATAGTATCAACTTGTATATGGTTTGCCAAACCATCCGAACCGACAACGTTTTTCTTATCAACAGTAGAAAATCGATGAAATTAAAATCACTGTTATTAATGAAAGGGGAGGATTAACAAAAATATGAGATGTGGAGCAGCCGAGCAAACGATTTGTGTTGGTCCACAGGATCCGGAGTCAGTGTGATAAATATTTGAGTTGAATTTGAACATGTTTGAATTTTCTTACGAGCTGAACTCGAGTCCAATTCATCCGATTCACAAGTCTTCACCTCCCCCGACCATCCAGGGTACAAATAGCTCGCGAGCCACGTTCAAGACTTACTATTTCACTGTATAATATAATTATATATGAAATCGACAAATTTCGAAACTCTAGTTCTTGTTTTCCATCAGTAGTTCGATTTCTAACCGAACCCGAGCAATAAGTTATTAAACCCTTCTGACTTTCGAATCCAGATTGTTTACACCTCAACATGTGACTTTGTTTTTCGCGGCGCGGTTTGATTAGCTGATTGAATGATCAATGATCGAACCATAGTATCCCAAGCTCTCAAAATTTGAATGGTTTCATATATATAATACAACAAATTTGTCGCATCATCATTATCGTATCTATAAGATTTGAGCCAATCAATTCCCTCTCTCTCTCTATCTCACTCTCTCACAGTAATCCCACCCTGTTTCTTGTTGGTGGGTAGGTGGAATCACGGTAGTTGGGTCACCCGATTCACTCCCAGTTCATTTTCTTCCTCCACTGCAATATATAATCGCGAAATTCACCGTTTCTTTTTTTACAGGAGGTTTCGTAGGAGATGGGAGCTATCAGGGCGGCGGTGGCCGATGGGGTGCTCACGTTCATGTGAATTTTCTGCGCGTCGGCGCTGGGTGCCGCACCTATGTCGTAGCGTCGGCACTGGGCGTGGCCCCGGGCCTCCCAACGCTTTTCATCACTACGTTCCTTGTTTTCGTTCTGCTGTTTATATTTGGCTTCGTCGGAGATTTGATGGGCGGCGCGACGTTCAACCCCACCGCCACCGCGGCTTTCTACGCTGCCGGGCTTGGGGGCGCCGACTCTCTCATCTCGGCGGCGATTCGGTTTCCTGCTCAGGTATGTAGTGATCTCGCACACTGGGTACTGTTTCTTATTTTGTCATCGATCGGAAGAATTGTGATCATTGGATAAAAACCTTTTTCCCAATTCCTCGAGCTGGTATTTGCAGTCCCATCTTCTCAATTATAGTGGCACAGTTAGCGAACAAAATACTTGATCGCCTCGCCATGGATGGCCCCGAGATTTTGCTTCAGAGGTTACCGAGGGACGGAATGAGATATAGCAAATGTAGCAAAAATTTTGAATTTTTAAAAATAGTGCATATGATTGAATGAAATGTTTATCTTTTGTTGTAATAATGTGATAAGTACTGAAAACACCAAAATTTTACTCGAAAATTAAATTACAAATACACTATTTGAAGCTACAGTTTGGGTGTAAGTCTTCTTATTGCTTCATAAATTTATTCTTTCTTGTTTATTGTTTTGCATATCTAATGATGTCTCATGTTATACTCGAGATGAATCTTGTATTTAAGCTTTGAATTGCAAAATATGTTTAATCATGTTAACTTGAATGGTATGTGAAGATGAAGTTTTTGAGTTATATACGTATATATATACACTGTATTTTAAGTTTATGGATTAAGTTTTGACACAGATTATCTTTAGATCCATTGCAAGGCTTGGGATACAAAGTTGTAATAGAAATATATTTATGAGGTTATAACATTTTTTGAAGCCACATGTGAAAACCAATGAGACTGAAAGTGTTAGGTTGGAAGTTTAGATAGTCTTTACAAAGTATTCCATCCATCTGGTGTATCCTTGACAGGCAGCTGGGGCAGTTGGTGGCGTTCTTGCAATTTCGGAGGTTATGCCGATTCAGTACAGACACATGCTTGGAGGTCCTTATTTAAAGGTTGATTTGCACACCGGAGCTATAGCTGAGGGTGTCTTGACTTTCATAATCACTTTTGCTGTACTTCTCATTGTCATCAAAGGTCCCAGAAACATAGTTATCAAGAATTGGCTGCTTGCCATGTCGACTATCTCACTGGTTGTTGCTGGTTCGAGTTATACGGGACCTTCCATGAATCCTGCCAACGTAAGCACTACATCTCGTCTGATTTACGATATGAAAATTCTTTCATAAATCTGCTGTGCGCTATCTAAGAGCAGCCGTATGTTGAACACCCTTATAAATTAAATCCATGCATATGCTAAATGCTCGACTGAGATTTTAAATCATCTTTTGCATAACTGTTAACCCAGCAAAGGACTGGAAAACTGAACAATACATTCTTTATTCTTGAAATGCATTGTTCTATCAGCTTTCGTTCTTGATTATACCTTTGACTCATCTGTTTGTATTTCACTTTGAAAGTTGAAGTTAACACCTTTAAAGCTGGCGTTATCTCAACCGCCTTAAGGTTGATTTTTCAGCGTGCAATATTTATACTAGTTGAGTTAATGACATCTTTTTGTTTAGAGAATTCAAGGCGCACAAAAATGATAACGATACATGGATGTAACTTAATCCTTCTGTAGGAATTTAAAATGAACCAACTCGTAGAGGGCTGTTTGAATCGTTCATTAGTACTATATATTTCATGAGTTTGGAAAAACAACTGCAGCTCTTATGTAACTTAGTTGGTCATTCTTATTAGTTTCCTTGTCTTTTGTTCTTCAGTATCAGAGGCTAATTTCCTTAGCTTATATCTTAGTTGAAACCTTCAAACTTTTAGAGCTGGGATTCTTCACGATTGTTGATTGCACCAACTTGATAGAAAAGACAAAGCACTTCCTAACTAAGCATAAGAACGTCGTTTGTTAAAAGTTGGAATTCTTAAGTTCTCAAATGCAAAGCAATGAATCTTACCAGGGCATACTATATATGCGAAGTTATTATTTTCTGCATGCAGTTTGGAGCTATCCAATTCGATGAACCACGGGAGAGTTGTCCAATACTCCTATTATCCCACATTTGCATTCTTGTTTAACTATTATCTGTATCTGATCTTTAAAAGAAATTAGAGTTGCATTAATTCATAGATGTTCTTGTCGATAAATTTACTAATAAACAGATACACCTACAATATTGCTTTTCTTTGGTTCTCACCTTCTTTATATCTATGCAGGCATTTGGTTGGGCATACCTAAATAACAAGCACAACACATGGGAGCAATTCTATGTATACTGGATCTGCCCCTTCGTCGGAGCTATACTGGCTGCCTGGATTTTCCGCTCCGTATTTCCTCCCCCGTCCCCATTGAAGAAGAAGTCAGAGTGAACATGCCACTAGATTTCGTAGCGATTCAAGATTGTGAACCAATCCAATATATTTGCGGATCAAAGAAAAACTTGTGAAATTTGGTAGATCAAAGTAGCTATAGCACATTGGATTGCAGTATATTTATTGCTTGGATCGATGATTGCATTTCATTTGACTAGTGTTGCATCAGACACTTGTTTCGAAATTAAATCAATCAAGTATTTTTGTATAACTGATTTACATTAATTAATAAAAGGGTAGAACGATAATCTGTTATCATTTCACTTGCTATTCAATACGTTAATATTCATAGCATTATGTATCATATCTCTCATCAACACAACTGAATATAACCTAAAACTTTTCCATATTACAAGCCTAAGCGTGAGTAGTCCAGAAATAAGTGCAAAAGATTTTTTTTAAAAAAATTGATTTTAATTAAATGTTTAAATATATAAAAATGAAATAGCGGACCAAGAATATAGTAAATGCATGTATAATTTATCAAATCTAATGAACACAAATTATTATTCAAGATTTGTGTAACTACTAGATATATTTTATCGAACTAAATGTTCTTGAATAAGTTCAAATGATATAACTAATTTTTTATATTGAAATGATAGAAGATAAGAAATAGATAGGTCGTGGCACATACTATAACGCCCAGGAAATCCATAACTCACAATGATAGATCTTAATTTTGAATAGTTTAATTGCTAATTTCAGTACCCTTCTTCGGCTTCAATTCAGCGATTCAGATTTGAGCAGGAATCCAGTTTGCAGGAGTTGACCGTCGAATACTATCAAGCACGGTTCAGGCTATTTTAAATCCGGTTCGATTTTTGTTGGCTTGTGTACGAAGCTGTACTTTCAAAGATATTTTTAAAATGGTGAGCTCATGCTTCCTGTTTTCCTATAAAAGCACGTATCATCACTTCTTTTCACACAACAATAAAACTCTTTCAAAAGAATTTTCATTTTAAAGCGTTTGAAGAGCTCTCCACCAACTGACCGAAAACTTACAACTCTTTCAAAGTAATATCTGGATCGTGCTTGTAAGTGGTTCAACGCCGAAGGATTTCTGTTAGCTGTGTTCAGCAATTGAGGCAAGTAAACTCTGTTTCTTGCTGCACTTTTGAAAGCATATATTGAGTTCCTTCTTGCATGCTTGTATGAGTTTTAAAAGTTTGAGAAATGCTTTCGAAGTTTTTCAAACATAGAGTTGATTTAAAGATGATTTCTTGATAAAGTGTTCGTTTGCTAGAGTTTTGATTCAAAAAAGTTTGTTGGAAAATGTTTTATGATGTTTGAGGAAGTTTCTTCTTTCTTCTTGAAAATTCTGGGATGTTCAGTAAGCAGCTTACGTGTTTTATTTCTGGAACGTTTCCTTATATATTTTCGTTTTCTTCAAATAAGAAAATCACCTAAGATGTTAGTCACTATTGAGCAAAGTTCGCGATCTATATATTTTCCTGAGCTGATTTTAAGTCGCGATCTAATTTTTGTTTTTATAGTCAGGCCCCGTGCTAATCACACAAGATTAGAGCACAATTAAGCACATAATCACGGAAGCGTAAAACAGGGCATAAAAATTTTTCGAAATCATTTGAGCCTGAACTCAAAACATACATTCAAAATATCGATACTCAAAATACGAGTTGACTCAAACTCATACAATATAGGTAACAACAAATATCAATCATCAACGATCCCCAAAATACATAATAACACAGGGCATCCCCTGGTTCAATACATAATAAAAGTAGACTGTGACTCAAGGAAACGGGGATCGACCAGCTGACACTCCACTCGGTCCAGCTTGGTTACCTGAAGATCCTGCAAATGGGTAACACAGACCCAAACAACACAAAAGCAGGAAAACAAATACGAGGTCAAGCCTCAGTACGAAGAGCCATCAAAACAGCTAATCATGCAACATGCTATAATCAATGATATGAAATGCATGAGGGCTATCAAGGATCGGATAGCAAGACCAGTGTATCAACTGGAAAATCATCTCAATGAGAATCTATACCCGCACGGTGTATCAACCGAGGAAATCATCGGTCCGTGATCTTCAGAGCCC
>KV014959.1:3868-16183 GCA_001598015.1 Dorcoceras hygrometricum | reverse complement strand
CGCTCTTCCTGGTGCAGCTGAGCCACCTGTACGACCTGCAATGGTCACCAATATGACCAGAGCAGCCCCAAAAGGATGGGATCAAACCAAAATTCGAAGAACAGCTAAAACAACAATCATAGTGAACTGAAATATGCTATGCTTTGTAATGTGTGTCTGGTAACAAATAGTAACGGGTACCAAAAATCAAACGACAAACGAAATGGTCAAACAACAACTGCAGTGGCTACATCATCGAGAGTTCAGGAACTACATGGGTCATCTCAATGAAATAACGTAGGTGTGCTAACTCAACACCACCAATTGTACTAACCACATCATCGAGAGTTCGGGATCTACCCGGGCCATCTCAATGCACTCATCGTGAGTGTGCTACACAATACACATCTCCACGAGACTACAAAACAGATCTCGGAAGGTCAATTCAAAAGTAGCCAAGAAATCGAGGCTCAACATGAATGCATGTAGGGGTGTCAAATTCCGACCCGACCCGATAACTTGACCCAAACCCACCCGAAAAAAATCAGGTTCGGGTTGAGCCATTTCGGGTTGATTCGGGTTCTGGGGTTCGGGTCAGAAATTTTTTTTACTTTTCACCCCAACCCGACCTGAACCCACCCGACCCACCCGAATTGACACCCATAAATGCATGCTCAACGCCATGATATAAAGTGTATCCACGTGATCATCAAATATGAGCAGGCAATATCACGTGGCATTCAAGTAAACATAAAACATATTTCAACCATTATAAAAGCTATAAGTATGCATTCAATCCATACCTAGACATATTTGACCAATACCTCAATCAAACACAGGCGCAAAAAACAGACTACAATCACTAGCGACAACCAACGACGGCGGCAACCGATGATAGAACAGTGACGATGACAGCGGCGATGGTGCTGCTCCGATGACCAAAAAAATTGTAAAAGTTCACCAGAATATCATTGACCAGAAGAGACCTAGAACATCTTGCAACCCAAAAATCATTCAAAACCGACTTCAATTTCTTAAACATCGAAGAAGAATGGTCGGGTATCATCAGAAAATGATCGAAAACTTCAAATGCTCATAACTTGCTCAAATGAATACCAAAATAAAAAATTATTGTCTCAAAAGGAAGCCAAGGAGGAGAGCTACCACTTACAACAATTGGAAACCAAAATCAATTGGCCAAAATCGATGAAAAACCGTATACTAAGAACATCACAATATCTCTCGTCCGACCACCTTAGATCGCGAGACTGGTTTGGAAATGACGGGCTCGAAGAGAAGAGTCCAACGGTACCAACGACATTCAAATTGGAATAGCCTACAATCACAAAAAGATCCGATGATAGTGATGTGTCTATGCGTTTCGTGGTGTTTTGTCAGGCCCCGTACTAATCACATAAGATTACAGCACAATTAAGCACATAATCACGGAAGCGTAAAACAGGGCTTAAAAAAATTTTCGAAATAATATGGGCCTGAACTCAAAACATGCATTAAAAATATCAATACTCAAAATACGAGTTGACTCAAAATCATATAAAACAGGTAGCGACAAATCTCAATTCAAATACAGATCCCCAATACATAAAAACACGGGGCATCCCCCGGTTCAATACATAATATAAGTAGACTGGGACTCAAGGAAACGGGTATCGACCAGCTGTCGCTCCACTCTATCCAGCTTGGTTATCTGAAGATCCTGTAAATGGGTAACACAGACCCAAACAACACAAAAGCAGGAAAAGAAATACGAGGTCAAGCCTCAGTACGAAGAGCTATGAAAACAGCTAATCATGCAACATTCCATAATCGATGCTATGAAATGCATGAGGGCTATCAAGTATCGGATAGCTAGACCAGTGTATCAACTGGCAAATCATCTCATTCAGCCTCTATACCCGCACAATGTATCAACCGAGGAAATCATCGGCCCGTGATCTTTAGAGCCCATCAGCCCATCACATCTCGGTGGTAGACACTCGAATCTGGTAGTCACCACTCCGATGATAGCGTTGGACTTTTCTTGCACAACTCATCAGTCGGCCAGTCACAACGTGGCTTTCAATCAGGTCATCAATCAATCTGTCAATCAGGCTCGAGATGTATGCATGTATGCCAATTCAATATTCAATGCACAAAGCATACAATTCAATACGTGTAAGCAGAATGTAAAACTCAATCAATTCACAAACTGTATCACGTAATTCACAGAAGCATATCAGCAGATATCACAACATCAATCACAACCATGTTCACGCTCAAAGCTGCTAAATCTGCTCAATTCATACCTTCAACAGCTGATTCTACCTCAACAGATTTTTACCAAGGAACGGCAGTTTCTTCCTGCACAATTCTACCCTTCGCTGGTCACGTCCAACCACAACGAAGTTCTTGGAAGCTGAAATCTGTACAAGGCATCTCATTCTTAGTTCATATCTAACTCAAATCTGAACTTCAATACATAATTTCCTACGGCCAAGAACTCGAATCCGGTTCTACCTCTAAACAAAGTACTAACAGTCCATACTAAGCTTAGAACCGTAGGAATTTCTTACCCAGAAGCTGAAACCAGCAGAAGAACTATCAAATTTCACTGTACGAAGAAACCAGCAACTTCGCGATCCTCTCCAAGATCGTTCTACAGCCTCAACTGGGTAACAATAGGAAGAGCAACTCACAAGGAATCCAGCACCACCAAGTTCATTCAAAACAACGGCGGGAAGCGGCGGCAATCGATGGAGAAAAGTCACGGTGAACAGTAGCTAAAACGAGGGTTTGGATATGGAGATAAGAAATATCGGGTTCAGAATAATTCTAAGTGTCGATCAACACTTATCTATATATCTCTCAATTCCAACAGCTGCTGTTCTTAAAATAACCAGACATCGTGAACAGTAGATATCTTACGACTGGTAATGTTTCCTTCAACAAAACCAGCAGCAGCAACCAGACGTTGCATTTCTCTACGCGAACCAAAACAACGCCGCATCAACTAATCGAAAAGATGTCGCAGCGCTCCACCAGCTGATACCAAATTCTATCAAAACAACCAACGACTGGTTGCGCTCAACAATCAAAACGACGAAGCAGACGCAACCAACAGCTGGTAACAAATTCCTCACAACTGGTACCAGACTCAATCCCCAAAACGTTGCGTTTCAATTTATCAAAACGACGTCGCGTTGCTCCCACGACTGGTTCCTCAAACTAGCAGCTGGTCATTCAGCTGGGACAATTCCTCACAACGCAACAGCTGAAAACGCTACAATCCAGCAGTCAACACCAAGAGGTTGACCAACACGTGTCCCTTTCTTGTTAAATCTCGCACCCAAAGCAACTACTGCCAGCAGCAACCTCTTCAAATGCAACTACTGATTTCCAATTTCCACCAGCTGTGAGCTACAGTACCGTTGACTCGCGTTGACTTCTGAAATACGCTACGACTGGTTTCTTTCATTAGCGCCACGTCTGGTCTTCACAAAACGACAGCGTATTACTCCCGCGCCATCAACGACTGACCAGACTTCACCAACTAGCGCTACTACTGAAGACTAATGTCTGAATCTACTGGAAATCAGATTTCTCTCGAAAAACCTCAAAATCCACGCGAATAATCCCAATTAAACTCAATTAATCACTAATCTAAAATCTGATTCCTCACATTCTCCCAACCTTAAGAGATTTCGTCCTCGAAATCAAAGGCAAACTCAGGGAAAATTCAATCAATTCATTCCAACAACAGGATACAAAACAACAATTCATCTGATACAAACCCAAGAGTTCAAGATAACTGGGTAATCAACAAATATCAACTAGGGAAAACACAACCAGAAACCGAATCTAAAACAACAATCTAGTCAAACAGATGCGGCCACTCATGCTGCATCTTCTCTTCCGGTTCCCAAGTTGCTTCTTCTCTGCCATGCTTGCTCCATTGGACCATCACCAACGGAACTAATTTATTCCTCAACTGCTTCTCCTTCCGATCCAAAATCTGCACTGGGTATTCAACATAGCTCAAGGCAGAATCCAGCTCGACTTCGTCGGTTCTCAACACATGGGAAGGATCTGGCTCATATTTCCTCAACATTGATACATGAAAAACATCATGTATCGCTGCTAGCTCAGCAGGCAGCCTCAATCGATAAGCCAACTGTCCAATCCGCTCGATAATCTCAAAGGGACCAACGAATCTAGAAGCTAATTTGCCTTTAAATCTGAAGCGCATCATGCTTTTGAACGGAGAAACTTTGAGAAATACTCGATCGCAAACCTCAAACTCTAACGGTCGGCATAGCTGGTAAATCTATCTTGTGCAGCCTTCATTCTACTTCGAATCAAATCAATCTGATCTTTCATATGCTGCACAAACTCAGGGGTAGAAAGCTGTCTCTCACCAACTTCTTCCCAACAAATCGGAGATCTGCATTTTCGACCATACAACGCCTCAAATGGAGCCATCCCGATAGTCACCTGGTAGCTGTTATTATACGAAAACTCAACCAAAGACAAAGAATCCTGCCAGCCACCACTGAAATCCATCACAACTGCTCGCATCATATCCTCTAAAGTCTGGATGGTCCGCTCAGACTGACCATCTGTCTGTGGGTGATAGGCTGTACTCATAGCCAATCTCGAATCCATCGCTGCTTGCAGACTCTTCCAAAAACGAGAGGTGAATCTTGGATCTCTGTCAGACGCTATCGAAACAAGCACTCCATGCAATCTAACCACATGGTCGATATACAGCTTCGCCATTTTCTTCATCGAACACCTCACGTCATAGGAAATGAAATGGGCTGACTTCGAAAGTCTATCAATCACCACCCAAATCGCATCACATCCCCTACTTGATCGAGGTATATGAGTCACAAAATCCATGGCGATGTGCTCCCAATTCCATTGGGCCACCTCCAAACTCTGTAGCAATCCACCAGGTCTCATTCTCTCAGCCTTGACCTGCTGGAAATTCAAACATCTAGCAACAAAACCAGAGATGTCGCTCTTCATGCATTCCCACCAGTAGTGAGATTTCAAGGCATGGTACATCTTTCTCTCGCCCGGATGCACACTGTACTGACTACAATACGCTTCATTCATAATGGTCTCTTTCAAATCTATCAAGTTCGGAACCACTAATCTTTCTCGAAATCTCAGACACCCATCAGATGAAACAGAGAAATCATCAGACTGACCACTTCGGGCTTTAATCTTCAACTCATTAACATAAGGATCAGTCCTCTGCACCTCCCTGATGTCACTCACAATCTACGATTCTACTTGAATCGAAGAAACCATAAAGTACTGATCACCCGGCTGAAAACGCCAACCAGAAGTACTCAACTGCTCATAGACTTTAGAGACACTCAAAGATGAAATCATCACAGGCTGGATCTTCCTACTCAAAGCATATGCTACTGAGTTCATCCGCCCAGGCTGATACTGAATCTCACAGTTAAAGTGCTTGAGCAATTCCATCCATCGTCGTTGCCTCATATTCAGATCAACTCCAAATCATGAACAGGGCACCTCGTCTCGTGAGGCTTAAACTGTCAAGACACGTAGGCAATTACGTACCCGTTCTGCATCAGAACACATCCTAAACCATTGAGAGAAGCATCGGAGCACACAAAAAATTCTCCGGATCCAGACGGTAGAGCCAAAACAGGAGCAGTAGTCAACTTATCCTTCAACGTCTGAAAACTATACTCGCACTCATCAGTCCAAACGAACTTCCTATCCTTCTGAGTCAACTGAGTCAGAGGCCTGGCTATCGAAGAGAACTTCTCGATAAAACGCCTGTAATAGCCAGCCAATCCAAGAAGCTGCGGATCTCTAAAACGTTCCTAGGTCTCTCCCAATTAAGAAATGCTTCGACCTTACTCGGATCCACCGAAATCCCTTGCGCCGAAATCACGTGACCCAAAAAGATAATCCGATCAAGCCAAAATTCCCACTTGCTGAACTTGGCGTACAATTGCGAGTCTCTCAATCTCTGCAACACCAATCTGAGGTGCTCCTTATGCTCTCTCATGCTCCTCGAATACACTAGGATGTCATCTATGAAGACGATCACGAACCGATCGATGTACTCGCTAAAGACGCGATTCATTAAATCCATGAAAACAGCTGGGGCATTCATCAACCCAAACGGCATGACCAGAAACTCATAATGCCCATATCGAGTCCGGAAAGCTTTCTTCACCACGTCAGCATCCCTAATCCGCAATTGGTGATAACCAGAGCGCAAATCAATCTTCGAGTAAACGACCGATCCCTGCAACTGATCGAACAAGTCATCAATCCTCGGCAAAGGATACTTGTTCTTCACCGTCGCTTTATTCAACTGTCGGAAATCCACGCACATCCTCATAGACCCATCCTTATTCTTCACAAAAAGAATTGGACCTCCCCGAGGCGACATACTCGGTCTGATGAAGCCCTTCTCCAAGAGATCTCTTAACTGATCCTTCAGCTCTTTCAACTCTGCTGGCGCCAACCGGTAAGGAGCTCTAGAAATCGGGGCGGTATCGGGCATCAACTCGATGCTGAAATCGCTCACGTCTCGGAGGGAATCCAGGAATCTCATCTGGAAACACGTCAGGAAACTCTCGGACGATCGGAATGTCGCTCAACTCCAACCGCGACTCTTGGGAAATGTCAAGCGCGTAAATCATGAATCCAGTACTATCCAGCGATAGCAGACTAAACATCTCCATGACGGACACCAGTGGAATCTTCAAGCGCGAATCGGCACCGTAGAACTCCCACCTCTCACCCGAATCAGGACGAAATCTCACCACACCATGAAAACAGTCCACATTAGCCTTATAGCTAGATAATACGTCCATTCCCAAGATGCAATCAAAATCTCCGACTCCCAAAACAATCAGATTGGACACCAAAACGTGCTCATCAAATCGAAGCACACAATCCAACATCACTTCATGGCACCATAGATTCACACCAGCAGGGGTAGACACGGAAACAACATCACACAATGGGAAGAACTCAACCCATACTCACAAACAAAAAACTCAGAAATAAAAGAGTGTGATGCATCAGTGTCAAATAGAACTCTCGTAGGATAATCGAAAATAAAGCATGCACCTGCGATCATCATACCAGGCACCTCCTCAGCCTGCTCTCTCGTCAAAGCGTTTGCCTGAGCCTGCTGTGGAATCTGGAACGGAGGTCTCGAAGGTGCTCCAAACCTAGAAGGCTCACGGGGTTGGAATCCAGATCACTGGGTAGGGGCAGGAAACTGTGGTCTCTGGGAAGAACAACCAGCTGATCCATGCTGCGAAGGAACTGAAGACTGAACCCTCAACAGAGGACACACCCTAACAAAGTGTCCTGGCTGTCCACAGTTACGGCAGGACGCCTGAACTCCACGACACTGCGAAGTAGGATGTCTTCCTCCGCACTGTCCAAAAGACATTCCACTAGAACCGCTGCCAGAACCACTGCCAGAACCAGAACTCGCAGAACCAGAGGAACTCGAATCCGCCTTCTTCTTGAACTGTTTCCCTCGCGGTCAAAACCTTTGGAGATTCGACTGCGGCTGCTGTGACCCCTGAGGAGAATAAAAAGATTGCGACGCATCCTGTACATGCTGATAGGTGCGTCAAGTAGTCGGCTGAATCGGAGCCTCAACATCCATCTAACTCTCCTCAATGTCCACCGCTCGGTTCACTACATCAATATAGGTCACGGGTGACCCAGATAAAACCATCCGATACAAATCAGGCCTCAAGACCTTTAGAAATTTGTTCCTCGGTGAACATTCGTTTCAAGTGCATCACCGTGGCTCCATCATAATCCCGATCGACGATCAGATCTGACCGATCTACACAGTTTACAAAACTGAGTATTATGATGCGAAACAATTTTTCAGACCACCTAGTCCAAAATTGCATTTTAGCCCCTCCAAGTTTCAAGGATAGTCAAACTAGCCCAAACTTTAGGGAAATTGCATTTTGACCCCTTTTGACCTTTAGGAAGTCGCACTTCCATCCTTCCTCCTCCTATGCTCAACAAATTGAGTTTAATTCCGTACGGGAATTAAGAAACCAGTACTTGTGTGACCCTCAATGGTTCAGGGATACAGCTAGCCGTGGGCCCACAACATGTGTGACTCCGAAACCACATTTTCGGACTGGCCCATCGGATCATTGTAAAGCATCTAGAAACATCACCCCATGATCCCCTAGGTATCACTGTTAGTGCCTGCAAGAACCAGTCGGTCATGGTTAGCGTACAGTACGGTCCTTTCAACACAAATATCCCGATCAGATCAACGACCATTGGTAGATCGAGAGTCGCTAGAGATCCAATAACCATGCGTACATCTCGGAGATCAAATAGTGACATCGTGTGTGTTACTAGGTAAACCCATTTACCTAAAACACATCTAGTACTCTGGCCAGAGATTTATCACACTATTATCTCCTTAGATAGCATAGGATATCCACGCACAAAGGCGAGCGGTGAATCCTCGACAACGAAGCATCGACTCCTACATGCATCGGGACCTCACCCAATCCGCTACCTAATGACCCCAATTTAGTCGGTAAACGGGTCAAAGTGAGGCACCTATCATGTCGAGTCTCAAAGACGTTTCGAGTAGTGAGGCCTAATCTGTACAACCAGACCTCGGACTTATCCACTCGACAAATGGTAAACTCCTACATGCATCGGGACCTCACCCAATCCGCTACCTAATGACCCCAATTTAGTCGGTAAACGGGTCAAAGTGAGGCACCTATCATGTCGAGTCTCAAAGACGTTTCGAGTAGTGAGGCCTAATCTGTACAACCAGACCTCGGACTTATCCACTCGACAAATGGTAACCACTTGGAAAGTCCGAACGAGGGTAGTTCGATAGATCACCAGGTCACTATCCATCTGCATGCTTAGAACATCACAATGTTCCCTACCAATGAAACGTGATACTTCACATCGCAGATGCTAGTCTCAATCTTGGGCGGCCTTATCCTCATTTTGACGGTCCAATCGACTAGGAACGAGTTTAGGATAGACAGTGACTATTAGATGTGTTTCATGATAGTCATAATATCCACTATCACATCTAACATACACTATGGTGTATTCTAGGTCTTTATCCAACATAATTGTTAACATTATAAAATAATGAAGATAAAGAATGCCATAAAAGAATACGAATTTCATAAATAAAGATCGTTATACAAAGAGTCAATAAGAACCCACACGCCACAAGTTGGCTAGTTGGGCATCTACTCTAACAATCTCCCACTTGCCCTAAAGCCAACTACTCATCAGACGCAGTACCATTTTTTCGCGATGTTTTTCAAACAACGGTCCTGGCAAGGGCTTCGTAAGTGGATCAGCAATGTTGTCTGCAGAGGCGACTCTCTCGACTGCTATGTCACCTCTTGCCACAATATCCCAGATTATGTGGTATTTCCTCAGTATATGTTTGGATCTTTGGTGAGACCTAGGCTCCTTTACTTGCGCAACGGCACCCGTGTTGTCATAGTACACCGGGACTGGACCAACTCCTTCAGGGATTACGCCCAACTCTTGGATGAAATTTCTTATCCAAATCGCCTCTTTAGCAGCAGCTGATGCTTCGATGTACTCAGCCTCAGTGGTTGATTCCGCGATGATGTCTTGCTTGGAACTCTTCCAAGAGACAGCACCACCATTGAGCATGAATACAAATTCAGAGGTTGACTTCGAATCATCCACGTCACATTGGAAGCTAGAATCAGTGTAGCCTTCCAATTTCAGTTCACCACCCCCATAGACCATGAACATATTCTTAGTCATTCGTAAGTACTTAAGAATATCTTTCACAGCCTTCCAATACATTTGGCCGGGGTTGGCTTGGTAGTGGCTCGTGACACTCAGAGCATATGCGACATCCGGTCTAGTTGAGATCATGTCATACATAATACTACCTATTGCCGAGGCATATGGCACACGTGTCATACTCTCTATCTCCTCATCAGTCTTTGGACACATAGACTTAGATAGAGTGACCCCGTGGCACATAGTTAGGTGTCCTCTCTTGGACTCTTCCATAGAGAACCTCTTAAGTATGGTATCGATGTAGATGGCTTGGATGAGTCCGAGCATCCTTTTCGATCTATATCTATAGATCTATATTCCTAGAATGTAGGATGCTTCACCCATGTCCTTCATCGAGAATCTACTAGACAACCACACTTTAGTTGACTGAAACATTCCTACATCATTTCCAATGAGTAGAATGTCAGCAACATAAAGTACAAGGATGTCACAGCATTTTTAACTAGCTCACTTCCTATAGATGTGAAACCCTCAGGCTGCGTCATATAGATCTCTTCCTTAAAGTTTCCGTTAAGGAACGTAGTTTCACATCCATTTGCAATATCTCATAGTCGTACCATGTGGCTATGGCTAGTAGGATTCTAATTGACTTGAACATTGCTACTGGTGAAAAGGTTTCATCATAGTCAACACCTTGCCTTTGAGTGTAACCTTTCGAGACCAGTCGTGCCTTGTAGGTCAGTACCTTTCCATCAGGCCCAAGTTTTCTCTTGTATATCCATTTACACCCAATAAGAACTATTCCTTCGGGAGGATTAACAAGAGTCCAAACTTGGTTTGAATGCTTCGAGTCAATCTCAGATTGCATTGCTTCAAGCCACAAATTAGAATCAGCATCGGAAATTGCCTCCTTGAAAGTTCTTGGATCACATCCAATAGTTTGATCACTTTGATCATCTTCAAGGAGGAAACCATATCTAACAGGATCCCTAGGAACCCTTTCAGATCTCCTAGGTGTGACCATTTATGGTATTGGCTCTTGTGGTGTGGGAGATTCACTTGGTACTTCAGATGGTTCTCGAACCTCTTCGAGTTCTACTATCTTGCCTTTTCTATCAAGTAGAAACTCCCTTTCCAGAAAGGTGACATTTCTAGAAACAAACACTTTTGTTTCATTGGGATAGTAGAAGCAGTATCCAATAGAATTCTTTGGATATCCAATGAAGTAATAAGATGGATCTATTATCCAGCTTATCTCCCACTGTCTGCTTCACGTAAGCAGGACATCCCCAAATCCTCATGTATGAGTATTTGGGTGGCTTGCCCATCCATATCTCATATGGAGTCTTATCCACCACCTTGGTGTGGACATTGTTCAACAACATTACCGCCGTTTCGAGCGCATAGCCCCAAAACGAGGTAGGAAGCTCAGTGAAGCTCATCATAGATCGAACCATGTCCATCAAGATTCGATTACGACGCTCCGCTACGCCATTGAGTTGTGGTGTGGCCGGAGGGGTCCACTGTGAGAGAATCTCATTCTCTTTAAGATAGTCTTGAAATTCAGCACTCAAGTTGTAACGCCCCAAAATCCCTAGGACCATATTTATGCATTTCATAAATCATATGGGCCATTTTGGCAATTTTAAATATTATGTATTTGCTGAATTGTTGATATCAGCAGGTAAGTTTGCGTTGTGGCTGGTTCCAGCAGGTGACTCCAAGTAGCGATGCACGAGCTGGTTCTAAATCTATTACAAGATGTTTTAAGGAGGTGAAATGATTTCTTTAAGAGAAGGTTTGGTGTTTTACAAATTAAAATGATATGAAGGGAATTTTACTAAATTTCAAAAGTGTGTCATGCTTGATTTCACAAGTAGCATGCCACTAATCCCTTTCATATAAAAACTTGTTTTCAAAGTAAGATTTTCATCATTTGCAAAGAAAAGTTTTAAAGTGTTCTTCAAAGAAATTCCAAGAAAAGTTCGTGCGTTGCTCAAAGGGAGGATTTCTGCAGGAATTTGCTGTTGTTGCAAAGCTTCAATTAAGGCACGTAAAAGCTGATCTTTTTCTACACCATTTGAAGCTTATATGTGTTTTAATGGATCTGCTTGCCTGTATGTTATGGATACATTTAAAGTTCATGTTTGAAATGATTAAGACATGATAAGGAAGGAAAGATGGGTTCGAAAAAGATGTTTTGATGTTTATGATGCTTCCAGTATGTTTTTCAGAAAGTTTATGAAGTTTGATATGTACTGAGGATTCGAATTTATTTCCAGAAATGCTATGAAAGTTCTTCTTACAGTAGCTGTAATATTAGAATTTGATAACTGTGTAATTGGTAGTTGCTGGTTGAATCATTGGTATGGTTTGATAGGCAACAGCTGATGGCATCGTTGTTGTTTTGATATTACAATTGTTGAGTTATGTATCCAGCAGCTGTATCTACTTGTTAAGATTCAGCAGCTGTATGGTTATAGCGTTTACGAATGTTCTTCCTGTAGTTGTAATGTCGAAATT
>KV014958.1:378820-402029 GCA_001598015.1 Dorcoceras hygrometricum | reverse complement strand
AATTGGAATTGGGGAACTCAAAAACGATTTATACACCTTATAAAAGACGTTCCAACTCGCGATGTCGAAGCACATACAACAACGATTAAACGGAAACACGATAACTTGAACCCAGCACAACTTTGGCACGCTAGGCTAGGTCATGTTTCTCTAAGTAGGATGAACAAGTTAGTTAAGAGTGACATGTTTGATCTGTCAGACATTAACTCCCTACCGACTTGTGAGCCTTGTCTTAAGGGAAAGATGACTAAGCAACCCTTCAAGGGCAAGGGTGAGCGTGCTCAAGGCCTATTGGATTTGATCCATACTGATGTGTGTGGCCCGTTTAGTATTGGTACTAAATATGGTCACACATACTTCATCACCTTTACCGACGATTACTCTAGATATGGGTACTTGTACTTAATGAAACACAAGTCTGAATCCTTTGAAAGGTTCAAAGAATTCAAGGCTGAAGTAGAAAATCAATTAGGCAAAAGTATTAAAGCACTTCGATCTGATCGAGGTGGTGAATACTTGAGTGCTGAATTTCAAGACTATCTGAAAGAGAATGGGATTCTCGCACAGTGGACCCCTCCGGCCACACCACAGCTCAATGGTGTAGCGGAGCATCGTAATCTGACCTTGTTGGACATGGTTCGATCTATGATGAGCTTCACTGAACTTCCTACCTCGTTTTGGGGCTATGCGCTCGAAACGGCGGTAATGTTGTTGAACAATGTCCACACCAAGGCAGTGGATAAGACTCCATATGAGATATGGATGGGCAAACCACCCAAGTACTCATACATGAGGATTTGGGGATGTCCTGCTTACGTGAAGCAGACAGTGGGAGATAAGCTGGATACGAGATCCATCTTATGCTACTTCATTGGGTATCCAAAGAATTCCATTGGATACGACTTCTACTATCCCAGCGAAACAAAAGTGTTTGTTTCTAGGAATGCCACCTTTATGGAAAGGGAATTTCTACTTGATAGAAAAGGCAAAATAGTAGAACTCGAAGAGGTTCGAGATCCAATAGAAGTACCAGGTGAGTCTCCCGCACCTCCAGAGCCTGTACCAGAAATGGTCGCACCTAGGAGATCCGAAAGGATTCCTAGAGCTTCTGAGAGATATGGTTTTCTCATTGAAGATGATCAAGGTGATCAAGTTGTTCCAAGCAAGGCACCATCGCGGATTCAACCACTGAGGCTGAGTACATTGCAGCATCAGCTGCTGCTAAGGAGACCGTTTGGATAAGGAATTTCGTCCAAGAGTTGGGCGTCATCCCTAATGGAGTTGGTCCAGTCCCGGTGTACTAAGACAACACGGGTGCCGTTGCGCAAGCAAAGGAGCCTAGGTCTCACCAAAGATCCAAACACATACTGAGGAAATACCACATAATCCGGGATATTGTGGCTAGAGGTGACATAGCAGTTGAGAGAGTCGCCTCTGCGGACAACGTTGCTGATCCACTTACGAATCTCTTGCCTGGACCGTTGTTTGAAAAACATCGCGAAACAATGGGACTACGTCTGATGAGTAGTTGGCTTTAGGGCAAGTGGGGAGATTGTTAGAGTAGATGCCCAACTAGCCAACTTGTGGCGTGTGGGTTTTATAGACTCTTGTACAAACAGTCTTTATATATGATATTCGCATTTACTTATATGGCGTTCTTTACTTTCATTATGTGTATAATGATTTACAATTGCGTTGAGTAAAGACCTAGAATGCACTAAAGCGTATGTTAGATGTGATAGTGGGTATGACGGCTATCATGAAACACATCTAATAGTCGCTGTGTATTCTGAACATGTTCCTAGTCGATTGGGCCGTCCAAATGAGGATAAGGCCGCCCGAGTTCGAGACCAGTATCTGCGATGCGAAGTACCACGTTTCATTGGTAGGGAACATTGTGATGTTCTGAGCATGCAGATAGATAGTGACCTTGGGTGAGACCCCGATGCATGTAGGATTCGATGCATCGTTGTCGAGGATTCACCGCTCGCAGACATGCGTGGATATCCTATGCTATATGAGGGGATAATAGTGTATAAATTCTGGCCATAGTACTAGAAGTGTTTTTAGGTAAATGTGTTTACCTAGTTACACTCGCGATGTCACTATTTGATCTCCAAGATGTATGCATAGCTATCGGATCAATAGCGACTCTCGATTTACCAATGGTCGTTGATCTGATCGGGATATATGGATTGAAAGGACCGTACTGTACGCTAACCACGACCAACTGGTTCTTGCAGGCACTATCAGTGATACCTAGGGGATCATGGGGCGATGTTGCTAGACGCTTTTACCATGATCCGTTGGGCAAGTCCGGAATTGTGATTCCGGAGCCACAATGGTTGTGGGCCCACGGCTAGCTGTATCCCTGAACCATTGAGGGTCACACAAGTACTGGATTCAAGATTCCCGCACGGATACTCAGCTCAATGTGTTGAGCATACGAAGAAGATTTTGGGGAGTGCGACTTCCTAAAAGGTCAACAGAGGTCAAATCGTGATTTGCCGATGTTGAGGGGCAAAACGGTCATTTTGCACTGGGGTTCTGAAAAATGGTTTTTCAGATCATAATGTTCAGTTTTGGAAACTGAGTCAATCGGTCCGATCTGATCGGCGATCGGAGTTACGATGAAGTCTCGATGATGGAGATGAAACGAATGTTCATCCGTTGGACCCGGGCCCGTTGGGCCGGATCCAAATCCATCACTAAGTCTATTTAATACAGACTTAGGACTTAACTTAAAAAAAAACACTCTCATTAAACCCTAACCCTAAGCACTCAAGCCTCCGCCCCCTCTTCTCAACCTCACGCCGCCGTCGCCGTGCGCCGCTCGCCGGACTTATTCCGGCTAGTTTTTCGAGGAGAATCCGTTGGCGACAAAATCATTCAGTCTTCTAGAGCAGGATGATCGGAGGGAGATCGTTTCCAATCGTGGACCTGATTGACGATATCTACCGCCGCCTGCCGTGAAGTGCCATTTTCTTTACGAAATCGGTCGGAGCCAGGCACAAGTTGCCAGCAAGGTAGCAATCTTAAACACCCTATGAATGTCATAGCATGTTTTTATTATCGTATTGATCGTCTCCCGGCCATTTTTTTTTGTTCTTCCGCTGCCCCGCCGGGAGGCGTGATCCGGATCCCAACACCATCCTTCTTCTTCACGAAAAGAATCGGAGCTCCCCAAGGCGACATGCTCGGTCTGATGAAGCCTTTCTCCAAGAGGTCTCTCAATTGATCCTTCAGCTCTCTCAACTCTGCTGGCGCCAACCGATATGGAGCTCTAGAAATCGGGGTGGTACCGGGCACCAACTCGATACTGAAGTCGATCTCACGTCTCGGAGGGAATCCAGGAATCTCGTCTGGAAACACGTCGGGAAACTCTCGAACGATCGGAATATCACTCAAATCCAATCGTTGCTCTTGGGAACTATCAAGCGCGTAGATCATGAATCCAGCATTACCTAGCGATAGCAGGCTAAACATCTCCATGACGGAAACTAGCGGAATCTTTGGACGCGAATCAGCACCGTAGAAATCCCACTTCTCACCCAAATCAGGGTGAAATCTCACCACACCATGGAAGCAATCAACTGTAGCCTTATAGCTAGACAGCACATCCATCCCCAAGATACAATCAAAATCTCTAATCCCCAAAACAATCAGATTGGAGACCAAAACATGCTCATCAAATCTAATCAGACAATCAATCACTACCTCTCGGGACCAAAGACTCACACCAGCAGGATAGACACAGACACGACATCACACAATGGGGATGAACTCAACCCAAGACACTGCGAAGTCTCATGTCCTCCCTCCGCACTGTCCACAAAATCCGCGCCAGACCACTGCCTGAACCGCTACCAGAACCAGAACTCACGGAACCAGAGGAACTCGAGTGGCCCTTCTTCTTGAATTGCTTCCCTTGAGGTCGGAACTGCTGGCGACTCGACTGCTGTGACCCCTGAGGAGACTGATACGACTGCGAAACCGCCTGCGCTGGCTGAGAAGCACGCCCAGTCGTCTGCTGCACCGGAGCCTCGGGATCCATCAAACTCTCCTCAATATCAACCGCATTGTTCACAGCTTTCATAAAGGTCGCCGGGGACCCAGACAACACCATCCGGTAAAGATCAGGTCTCAAGCCCTTCAAGAATTTGTTCCTCTTCGTCCGCTCTTGGTTCGCTACATGTGGCATGTACACCAAAAGCACAGAAAACTGCCTCGCATACTCGGCCACTCGCATGTTACCTTGCTTGAGGTTGTCGAACTCTCGCTCTCGGCTGGCGAAGTAGGACTCCGGGTATATTCCTGACGGAACGCCTCACAGAAGCTCTCCCAGGTGATCACTGCCCCACTATCACGAAGCATCCTAGAGGTACCTCTCCACCAGCGCTGCGCGTCATCCCACGACTGCAGCACTGCCAACTTCAACCTCTTTTCCGGAGCGTACTCCAAGGTATCGAATAACTCCTCCATCTGGACTAGCCAAGCCTCAGCTTTCGCACACCCTCAGTAGCAGCAAACGTCGGAGGGTTCGTACGCTGAAATCGAGATAAAACTAGTTCCATCTCACCTATCCTTCAAGTCACATCATCCACCCTATGAACATCCTCGTCACTATCTGGAGCCCTAGACCCCTCAGCGGAACGTCTAGATCTACCTCTCCTCGGCGGCATCTACACAAGTCTAGAGGTAAGGCTAACAACAGATATAACACCAAGGCAGATAATAATCACATAAATCACAGAGTCAATCAAAAATCAAATCAAAACTCTGTGCCTAGACTCGAGTGTGATCAAAAGAAATCGAGCTTATCCCAGTTTAAGCTCTGATACAAAAAATGTCAGGCCCCGTGCTAATTTCTCACAATTAACACATAATAAATGCATAAACACGGAAGCTAAAATCAGGGCTTAAAAATTTTCGAAATCATTTGGGCCTGAACGTAAAAACATGCATTCAAAATATCGATAATCAAAATATAAGTTAACTCAAACTTATACAAACAGGTAGCCACTACAATTCAAATTGAATACATATCCCCAATACACAGCAACACGAGGCATCCTCCGGTTCAGTACATATCATAAATATAACTGGGACTCATGGGAAATGGGATCGACCAGCTGAACCTCCACTCTGTCCAGCCTGGCTACCTGAAGATCCTGCAAATGGGTAACACAGACCCAAGACACAAAAGCAGGAAACCAAATACGAGGTCAAGCCTCAGTACGAAGAGCTATCAAAACAGCTAAACATGCAACATGCTATAAATCAACGTCATGAATGCATGAGGGCTATCAAAGAATCGGATAGCTAGGCCAGTCCATCAACTGGCAAATCAAATCAAGCCTCTATACCACGCACAGCCAATCAGCCGGTGGAAATCATCTGTCCGTGATCATCGGGGCCCGTCAGCCCATCACAGCTCGGTGGTAGACACTCAAATCCAGTAGTCACCACTCCGATGATAGCGTTGGACTTTTCAGGCACGACTCAACAGTCGGCCAGTCACTACGTGGCACCCAATCAGGTCATCAAATCAATCTGTCAAGGCTCAATATGTATGCATGTATGCCAATCAATATCAATGCTCAATGCATACAATGCATAATACGTAAAACAGAACATATATCAATCAATTCAACATGTCAGTTTCACGTAAACCGGAGAAGCTCGCGGTGAACAGTAACCCGAGGGTTTGAAAGAACAGAGGAAGTCGGGAGAACAATTTCTAAGTATGGGATCTATATCAATAATTGTAGGCCACGCTTCACCTATATACGCGAGAGAAATATGCTAAAATATCCACCGACAAAAACAGATTTCAAGCCTTCACAATGCAACGCAAAACACAAAAGATTCCACAAGCAGCGCTCGAAATCCCAACACGACATCGCTCCAAGACCAAACAGATTTCGCAATTCATCACTCAAACCCGCCAGATTTCATCGTTAACAAAACACGCAGGCGCATAAAACTAAACGACATCGCAGCAACTTACAGGTACGACAGCGTTTCAAATAAAACAGATCTCAGCGCTCAGTATGTTGCTCAAAACAGATCTCTCCCAAAAGCCAAGGCCCAACAGATCCCTCTCACGCAAACAGATCTCTCGCTAGCGCTAAACCGATACGACGCCATTGCAACTTATCTAAACGACATCGTTCTGAGCTCACTACAAAACACACGGGCAGACTTCTATACACAAGTGCAACAAATCTCATCTACAGCACGCACGTCCAGATCTCTCGAAACGACGGCGTTTCGAAACACATGCTACAAACGCGCTACGCACCAGCTTTCTCAAAACTCAACCAAGATCTCACCGATGCTGAACAGATTTCACCTCAAAACAGATTTCTTCGAAAATTCAGATTTCAACTCAAAATTTCCGAAATTTCCAGAATTGTTCTAAATGAGATTTCCAACCCGAAAATGAAAACAAAACTTCCAAATAGAATTCTGAACATCCAGAATTCCTCAAAAACTCGATTAATTCAACGATTAATCCTTTAATTAAATTTCCAGGTCTCACATTCACCCTCGCGGTTAAAATTTCAAATCATTTTAAAATCTTTTCAAAATCATTTCACAATATTTTCAAAATCTTATTTGCGCCGACGGATGATTGACACGTGTTGTCATCATACGAAACGTCACATCCACATTCTCTCACCGTTTCACGTTCCTGTTTTACATTACAACGTTTCTTCACTCAGTTATCTTACTTTGCGCAAATTACCTTCAAGCTTTCGTGAACTTTTTCTCTCTTGTGTTTCCTATTTGCAGACTATTATCTCTCAGGCATTTTCCAGTTCAACTTACTCTCTGAAATGGCTTCCGTATTCATCACCAACGCTCTGCAAGTGAACTTTGAATCTGTGTTGGGTATCTCCGACAATGATGGAATGGTGAATATGTTCAAAGCCTTTGAATCTACTGGGCTACGAGGGTTTCTGGGATGTCCGTCGGTACTCTAATATTTAACCAGTCGAGGATGCATAGCAAACGATGTCATTTGAATAAGTTGATACGACAACGTTTGATCTAATCAATTATTGGGAATCAAGTCGCAAGCATTTCACGAACAACGTCTGGACAAACAGCTGTTGATATGCATCCAGTCGCAAGATGATGTACCAGTCGCGAGCTACAGTGGACCCAGTCGCAGGCTACAGTGCTTTGCATATCCAGTCAACAGGAAAACCAGACGCAAAGAATCCAGACGCAGTGTTTGAAGAATCAACCAGTAGCGAAGCAGTTGACAAATTACGAAGAGTCTAAATCTGTATGTCAACTGCTGAGCTTATTTCAAATGTTGAATACGACAAAAAGGCCTGCAAAAGAAAGGACACAAAGGACAATCCCTGTCGGTGCTTTACAGAACACATTTGAATGGGAAGATTTTGTGTCCAACGGATTGAACTTGAACAGAGTCTTATATACGAAGACAACTCCATTGAAGAGCGGGGTGGTTGCAGAACATTTTGGTTGCACAGTGCACCAACGAAGGGAAGAAAAATAGAAGTGCGAAGCAGTCGACCACCATTAGAGAGGAGCTTGCTACGAGCGTCGACTGCTGAGTACTAATCAGCTTTTGTAGAGCATGTCCCTAGTGTGTGAGAAACAGAGAGTTTAACGTTTCATTGTAACAATCTCACACACAGATTCACTCGCACATTTCGTGAGTTGAGCTAAATTTATTAGCAAGTGAATCAAAACCCAAATGCAAATCAGAATCCGTCCAAGCACGACGACGTTAAACTCTGTGTATGTAGTGTTTGAACAGAGACGTTAAACAAGTTCTGAGTGAACAACCATGGACTGGTAGAGTCTAGGAGTTCTCGCAGCTGCTGGTTGCGGGATTGGGTCTGTACACGTTGTATAGATCAAATCTTCTAGTGGAGCCTTCCGAGGTGGAAGAAAGGGAGAGCTTTGATTTAAATTTCGGGAGAACCAGCTTTCGATCTCTTTTTGATTCCCACAAAAGGGAGAGAATTGTTAGTACATGCATTGATTATTTAAGGTTTTGTGTAAATAAAAAAGGGAGAGATTGATGGATCTGTGTAAACAGATCCTGATTAAGTTTTGAATTAAACAAAACCTGTTATTGTGTTTCTAACAATTATACTTAGTGTACAAATGTTAGTTATCGAAGAACTGTCCAGTCGATGGTTTAAAAGATAAAGTTCACAGCTGGTTTGATTCATTATTGTAAACGGCAGCTGGATTGACAATGGAGACGTCCAAAGTTAAGTCGGTTGTTCGTAATCAGGCGGAGGCCAATTTAGACCAGCAGCTGTGATATTTGCTAAAGACTAGAGAAAGAATCGAAGAAGAAGATGAACAGTGGAGCGCTAACAAGAGCTGGTATCAGCAATGATGACGTCAGCTTATCTATTGGAAGAAGCTGCGAGCAGCAACGATGGTATCAGCATTGTTGATTGAAAGAAATCGAGATTCAGCAACCATGACGTCAGCATGTCTGCTGGAGGAAGCTACGAACTGCAACATGCTATAAATCAACGTCATGAATGCATGAGGGCTATCAAAGAATCGGATAGCTAGGCCAGTCCATCAACTGGCAAATCAAATCAAGCCTCTATACCACGCACAGCCAATCAGCCGGTGGAAATCATCTGTCCGTGATCATCGGGGCCCGTCAGCCCATCACAGCTCGGTGGTAGACAATCGAATCCGGTAGTCACCACTCCGATGATAGCGTTGGACTTTTCAGGCATGACTCATCAGTCATCCAGTTACAACGTGGCACCCAATCAGGTCATCGAATTGATCTGTCAAGGCTCAATATGTATGCATGTATGCCAATCAACATCAATGCTCAATGCATACAATGCACAATACGTAAAACAGAACATATATCAATCAAATCAACATGTCAGTTTCACGTAAGACACAGCAGCAAGTCTCACAACATCCATCATAGCATGTTCACGCCTAAAGCTGCTAAGGGCTGCTCAATTCGTACCTCAACTGCTTCAAACTACCTCAAATCAAAGCTCCTGAAATTTGAACCTGCACCTGAACACCAACACACGATGCACAAATTCAGGGAAAACACCAACAACTCACGACCCTGCACAAGAACCCACGGCTGGGATTTCACATATACAAACCAGCCTTCAATCCTACCCAAACAACTTAACAGGAAGCTTAAAACAAGGTTAGGAACAAGATTCCACAACAGGATCCGAAAGCTACTTGCACGCACCACACACAGTTGCAAAACTAGTAGCTTTGCTTTCTCGTTCCAGCTCACTACAGCCTCCAAGATGGGTATGAAATGAAAGAGCTCTTCAATAGGTTTCCAATGCTACCTGAAACATGAAAAATGGTGGCCGGAATCAACGGGAAATCGCCGGAGAAGCTCGCGGTGAACAGTAACCCGAGGGTTTGAAAGAACAGAGGAAGTCGGGAGAACAATTTCTAAGTATGGGATCTATATCAATAATTGTAGGCCACGCTTCACCTATATACGCGAGAGAAATATGCTAAAATATCCACCGACAAAAACAGATTTCAAGCCTTCACAATGCAACGCAAAACACAAAAGATTCCACAAGCAGCGCTCGAAATCCCAACACGACATCGCTCCAAGACCAAACAGATTTCACAATTCATCACTCAAACCCGCCATTGGAGTATGTGTCGACTGACCAGCAAGTAGATGACATCTTCACAAAGCCTCTACTAGACATTAAGTTTTCTTATTTTAGAAACCTGTTGGGTCTCTTAGAACTACCTTATTTGTCTCTGCGCTAACTATTTGCAGGTTGTAAAGCTTATGTGTTTATCAGATCTGAGTCTACTGTTCAGGGGTAACACCATGGATTTTCAGATCTGGTAAAATTTCAGACTTGGTAAGTCTCAGCTTTAGGGGGAACGAGAGATCTGAATTAATAAGTGCTGAGTCGCATGAATATGTAAGATTTGGATACACTCAGATCTCATATATACACTGTCGATGATTATAAGTAATCAGATCTTGTAACACACACATCAAAAAAGATCCTAAGGTTGTGACGTGTTAAGTATTTGGCGCTAGCTTTCTCTTTTACTTTTTCACCCTCGCGGTTAAAATTTCAAATCATTTTAAAATCTTTTCAAAATCATTTCACAATATTTTCAAAATCTTATTTGCGCCGACGGATGATTGACACGTGTTGTCATCATACGAAACGTCACATCCACATTCTCTCACCGTTTCACGTTCCTGTTTTACATTACAACGTTTCTTCACTCAGTTATCTTACTTTGCGCAAATTACCTTCAAGCTTTCGTGAACTTTTTCTCTCTTGTGTTTCCTATTTGCAGACTATTATCTCTCAGGCATTTTCCAGTTCAACTTACTCTCTGAAATGGCTTCCGTATTCATCACCAACGCTCTGCAAGTGAACTTTGAATCTGTGTTGGGTATCTCCGACAATGATGGAATGGTGAATATGTTCAAAGCCTTTGAATCTACTGGGCTACGAGGGTTTCTGGGATGTCCGTCGGTACTCTATGAGCAGGAATTGGCGTAGTTCTTTGGCACAGCACTTGTACAAGATAATGATATTACCTCTGTTATCTCCGGGAAGTATGTCGCAATTTCTGAGGATAGGTTTTCCGACATTTTCAATCTGCCCACTGATGGTCTCACCGATTTGTCCGAAGTGTCGAATTTTTAGTACATGCATTGATTATTTAAGGTTTTGTGTAAATCAAAAAGGGAGAGATTGATGGATTTCTGTAAACAGATCCTGATTAAGTTTTGAATTACACAAAACCTGTTATTGTGTTTCTAACAATTCTACTTAGTGTACAGATGTTAGTTATTGAAGAACTTTCCAGTCGATGGTTTAAAAGATAAAGTTCACAGCTGGTTTGATTCATTATTGTAAACGGCAGCTGGATTGACAATGGAGACGTCCAAAGTTAAGTCGGTTGTTCGTAATCAGGCTAAGGCCAATTTAGACCAGCAGCTGTGATATTTGCTAAAGACTGGAGAAAGAATCGAAGAAGAAGATGAACAGTGGAGCGCTAACAAGAGCTGGTATCAGCAATGATGACGTCAGCTTATCTATTGGAATAAGCTGCGAGCAGCAACGATGACGTCAGCATTGCTGATTGAAAGAAATTGAGATTCAGCAACCATGACGTCAGCATGTCTGCTGGAGGAAGCTACGAACAGCGATGATGACATCAGCAGTGATGTCATCACAATCAGCAGTTGAGCAAAAGCTATCAGCTGTTGTGAAGAGAAGCGCAAGAGATAAAGCGACGTCGTACAGGAAGAACATTCAGTCGCAAGCTACAGTGCAACCAGTCGAGCGTACTCAAAGTTAGCGATAGCAAAACGATGTCGTTTGAATAAGTTGATACGACAGCGTTTTGCCTTCGCGCTAAGATTCAGTTGATGGTTTGCAATGATAAAAACCAGCAGGTAGCTACAGTGCATCCGGTCGCAAGCTAAGATGTACCAATCGCAAGCACTTCAAGATCAACGTCTGGACAACCAGTCGCAAGCACTTCAAGATCAACGTCTGGACAACCAGTCGCAGCACAATGAAAAGAAAAACCAGATGCGAAGTTGTTGCAAAGGGAAAAGAAATTATACCAGTCGACTGGATTGCAAAGGAGCGAAAACCAGGCGCAAGATAACCAGTCGCAGTATTTGAAGTTTCAATCAGTAGCGAAGCAGTTGACAAATTACTATGAAGATTTACGAAAGCTGGATGTCAACTGCTGAGCTTATTTCAAAATGCTGAAGACGACAAAAAGGCCTGCAAAAGAAAGGACACAAAGGACAATCCCTGTCGGTGCTTTACAGAACACATTTGAATGGGAAGATTTTGTGTCCAACGGATTGAACTTGAACAGAGTCTTATATACGAAGACAACTCCATTGAAGAGCGGGGTGGTTGCAGAACATTTTGGTTGCACAGTGCACCAACGAAGGGAAGAAAAATAGAAGTGCGAAGCAGTCGACCACCATTAGAGAGGAGCTTGCTACGAGCGTCGACTGCTGAGTACTTAATCAGCTTTTAGTAGAGCATGTCCCCTAGTGTGTCAGCAGTTGTGAAGAGAAGCGCAAGAGATAACGACGTCGTACAGGAAGAACATTCAGTCGCAAGCTACAGTGCAACCAGTCGAGCGTACTCAAAGTTAGCGATAGCAAAACGATGTCGTTTGAATAAGTTGATACGACAGCGTTTTGCCTTCGCGCTAAGATTCGGTTGATGGTTTGCAATGATAAAACCAGCAGGTAGCTACAGTGCATCCAGTCGCAAGCTAAGATGTACCAGTCGCAAGCACTTCAAGATCAACGTCTGGACAACCAGTCGCAGCACAATGAAAAGAAAAACTAGATGCGAAGTTGTTGCAAAGGGAAAATAAATTATACCAGTCGACTGGATTGCAAAGGAGCGAAAACCAGACGCAAGATAACCAGTCGCAGTATTTGAAGTTTCAATCAGTAGCGAAGCAGTTGATCAATTACTATGAAGATTTACGAAAGCTGGATGTCAACTGATGAGCTTATTTCAAAATGCTGAAGACGACAAAAAGGCCTGAAAAAGAAAGGACACAAAGGAAAATCCCTGTCGGTGCTTTACAGAACACATTTGAACGGGAAGATTTTGTGTCCAACAGATTGAACTTGAACAGAGGCTTATATACGAAGACAACGCCATTGAAGAGCGGGGTGGTTGCAGAACATGTTGGTTGCACAGTGCACCAACGAAGGGAAGAAAAATAGAAGTGCGAAGCAGTCGACCACCATTAGAGAGGATCTTGCTACGAGCGTCGACTGCTGAGTACTAATCAGCTTTTGTAGAGCATGTCCCTAGTGTGTGAGAAACAGAGAGTTGAACGTTTCATTGTAACAATCTCACACACAGATTCACTCGCACATTTCGTGAGTTGAGCTAAATTGATTAGCAAGTGAATCAAAACCCAAATGCAAATCAGAACCCGTCCAAGCACGACGACGTTAAACTCTGTGTATGTAGTCTTTGAACAGAGACGTTAACAAGTTCTGAGTGAACAGCCGTGGGCTGGTAGAGTCTAGGAGTTCTCGCAGCTGCTGGTTGCGGGATTGGGTCTGTACACGTTGTATAGATCAAATCTTCTAGTGGAGCCTTCCGAAGTGGAAGAAGGGGAGACGTAGGACATTGAAGTCCGAACTTCCAGAAACAAATCGATTGAGTATTGTATTCTGTTATTCATTCCGCATACGCATTCATATTTATTTAGCACGCATACAATTAGCACACTTGCACAGTAGAACAGATTTATGTTGTACATAAATCTGTTTGTGTTGTTTTAAAATATTAGGATTCAGTTCTGGTGTTTTCCGCATGATTTTAATTCATACCAGATCTGTCTCCGGTTCACTGTATTTAATTTTCAAGAACCCGAGGTATTGCACCTCATTCTCTAGATAACAGCGCGCAAAATTTTTAATGATCCATTTTAGTAACAGCGCCTGCTAAGCACATTTGATCCTTTCAAAACCGGACCAACATATAGCTACCAAGATAACAGTGGTAATCCAATAGTGCTTGACAACATATGATATGCTGCAGGTAGATAAGTTTTGTTTCCAACTTATATTAACAGTTCGATAACTAAGAACCAATGAGAAAAGGTGACTAGAACATGTTTTTATAAGCCCCTTTAATCTACTTACATTGGATCTACTTATCTAGCATATTGGTTTTAGTAGACACATTGTGGCTCTAAAGATGAAATATAAAAGCTTCCCACTACTCGATGAGCTTCACATATAATATACAGTATATACTCCATTACAGTAGACAGAGACCAACCATTTCACGTCCGAATGCCTTTTCCTGGACCAATTTATTTCAGACGTCTAGACCTATTAACTTTAATTCAATAGTTACCTTTCTGTCCAGCAAAGGAATTGGGATCTCCAGAATCAAGTAATTTGAAGTGCAATTTCTTTTATCTTCGGCTCGTTCTGCAAAATAAATCAGATGGAGTTAAATTTTGAAAATATAAAATCTATAGAGCTTGAATTTACCGTAAAAACTTACTTTTGTCTTCTTTTTCACTCCGTGGAGACACCTACACCAATCTCCTGCACACATTAACACTTGAACTGTCTCTGGAGCTAAAGATGAGCGATAAGAATCAATGACCCTTGTACCAGCACTAAACATTGATTTAGAAGATACCGTGGTTATTGGAATCACTAATATATCTCAAGCCATCTTAGACAATATCTTATATGTTAACCTATTCACCTTCCACCACTCCAAACAATCAAAATTCTCTCGGCCTGCCTTCAGCTCAGTAGGTTTTGATAAATAATAATCCAACTCTGAATTTTGAGGACATGTACCCTGATTTTGTTTTATATATTCATCCCAATCATCCCAACCTTCTTCTAGTTGACCATCACCACCAACTTCATTTACATGTGAATTTTCTCTTTCCTCAACATTGTTTGCAACCACATACTCATCATAAAGATCATACAAAGCTTTCTTCACTTCTCTAATGTTTTGTTGGGCAATTTCATGTGAATACATTTTTGAGAAGCAAAATTCAACACTTAACATTTTTAGTCTTGGATCCAAAACAGCCCCAATAGCCATCAATAAATTGCACTCCCCCCAATATTTATCAAATTTAACTTTCATTTTTTGAACCATGGCTTGTATGAATTCATCTCTAACATTAGCATTCCGATCCAACATTATTTTTATCTTCTGGACTTCTTTAAGAAACAAATTAGGTGTTGGATATTCACTTCCAGAAATAATTTGTGTTGCTGACCAAAAGTACTGTAAAATAGAGCAAACTTTCTCAACTTTTTCCCAATCTTCTAAATTTGGACAACAATCATAATGTGCATCCCGTTTGGCAAATTGTGGAAACACTTCACGAAATTTAAGAGCACAACTTAACATCTCATATGTCGAATTCCACCTTGTTCGACAATCATGAATTAGTTTCTTCCCAGGTAATCGTAATTTTTGTACTATTTCTGAAAAAAGAATGATTCTTCCATCTGACCTATTAATATAATCTACACTTTCCCTTATCTTTTGAGTGATATCCATAATCTCAGTCAAGCCATCTTGAACCATAAGATTTAACACATGCGCGCAACAACTTTCCCGCCCTAGAGAAATTATCTTTCAATAAGCGAATAGCAGAATCATTATTTGAAACATTGTCGACTGAAATAGAAAATATTTTGTTTTGAATTCCCCAATATTTCACACATTTGAAGATGGAATCTGATATTTGAAGACCTCTGCGAGGTGGAGGAATGTGTAGAAAAGTAAGTACTCTTTTTTGTGACTTCCATTCAGAATTGATCCAATGCCCTGTCACAACCATGTACTCGATCTTCTGATTCTTAGACTTCCACATATCCGTAGTCAAGCTAACTTTATCAACCTTGTTAAGTACATTCTTCAACTTTTTTTTCTTGTTCGTACACTGCCACACAATCAGCCTTTCCGGTCCCTAACTTTAACATCATATTAAGTCCCTCTTCTTCTAAAATAGTGAAGGGATGTTCATGCATTAAGATCCAATGTGCAGCTGCCTCTCTCATTCTTCCCATATCAAATTTTGAAGAAATTAAAGGAGGTTGGAAATATGAATTACTAACCGGCTGATAATTTAACATTGTTGTTTGTTGTGCATTCCTTTGTCTTGTTCTTCTTACTTCAGATGTATCTAAATGCCTCCGAAAGCTAGTCGTCTGCCTGCTTTTAGAAATGGTCAATCGTGCCTTACAATGAATACATTCTGCTTTCATGCCACCATTAACATCAATTTCTTTAAACTCTTCCCATACACTAGATTTTTTATGTTTCTTTTTCGGTGCAAATGGATTTGGATCAACCTCCTCCATATGATCTTGAGATTCAGGCTCGTTATTTTGATTTTCAAACCTTTCAGAGGCATCATTAGATGCTGAAGGTGCAAAAACAATAGGGGCCACATTGGAATCCACCATGAGTGGACTAGAAGAACTAGCTGAACCCAAAAAAGGGTTTGAAGATCCTTCACATTGATTAAAATCGCCTATAACATGTTTATATAATTCAATAGATTTAACTAAAAAACATAACTGTACTCTTATTGTAAAAAGAACTCACATACTAAATATTGCAAAGTGATAGAGAACTTTCAAGATATAGATCTTAGTACTCGATATTCCCTTCACAAGTACACTGTTATCGTCTTATCAAAAATCCATCTAGTTTCCACATGTCCTTAGTTTCAAATCCAAAATACTCAAGGAGCTTGATTCATAAAAGAAAACAATGTCCGGTAGAATTATTCAGAAAGAGACTGCAGACAAAAACTATCACCATCGGCACTGTGACCGGAATTATTCAGAAAGAGACTGCAGACAAAAACTATCACCATCGGCACTGTGACCGGAATTATTCAGAAAGAGACTGCAGACAAAAACTATCACCATCGGCACTGTGACCGGAATTATTCAGAAAGAGACTGCAGACAAAAACTATCACCATCGGCACTGTGACCGGAATTATTCAGAAAGAGACTGCAGACAAAAACTATCACCATCGGCACTGTATTCACAATGTTTACAGTCAAATTCTAAGAAAAAAGGACTTAGACCCACGCATCTAATTAGCCACGATCAGTAATTTCAGAAGACCCTTCTGCCAGTTTTTTAAGAATTCAAGTTCTAGAACCCTAGGACAACTACCAACAGTTGAAAGAAGAAAATCCTGGGAAGGCTTCAAAGACAGCAAAATTTCAAATGATTCTTCGATTTCTGAGGCGCTTGATTGGAGTAAAAACTTGTTCTTTCTCAACAAATCAGGCAGCTGAGAAGGAGAAAAACCATACCTTTGGAAAAGGGATGCTAAATCCGAGTGATGGGAAGCTGCGCAAACGGAGATAGATCGAAAATCTGTGTTTGAAATTGTTGAACGACGGCTGAGGTGGATAGCTAGGGCGAAGGGAGAGGGGACGATACCAATTTCCAAATACAGCTGCGGGCTTTCTCTTAGGGTTGTTAGATTTAGAAAAAATATAAATATATAAAAAATTAATAAAAATAATCTTATAGTTCGAGTAGCTCGCGAGCTACTCGACAAGAAATAAAAATACTCGAACTCGACTCGAGCAAAAAATCGAGTTACTCGAACTCGGTCAAATCGAGTTTGAGTCGATCTTTGACCGAGCTGCTTGCGAGTAGCTTACGAGCTACTTGGCTCATTTGCATCCCTAGTCCCTGGCATCAACTCGATAGAAAACTCCACCTCTCGCACCGGTGGAACTCCCACTACATAATCAGGGAAAACATCTGCATAGTCTCTGACTATCTCCACATCAGCTAGTGAAGGGCCTGCTGAATCTCCAGAAGCGGTAACGCTGGCCAAGAAGGCCTGACATCCATGCTCAACTAGCTTCTTGGCCTGAAGAAAAGTTATAAATCTGGTTTTCCGCGGCCTCCTAGCTGCCTCAAATAAGAAAGCCTCCTGCCCTGGCGGTCTGATAAAAACTGTCCACCTCTGAAAATCAATCACTGCTCCAAACTCTAACAGCCAATCCATGCCTAGGATGAGGTCGAATCCTATCATCGGCAAAACGACCAAATCTGCTCTAACTGCGTGATCCTGAAATGTCATCGTCAGACCCTGCACGACGCTGGTCGTCGTCAACTCCTCTCCTGACGGAACCGTCACGGCGAGAGCTACCCCCATGCTCTCCGGAATAATCCCCATCCTCTGTGTGAATGCACTCGAAATAAACGAGTGGGTCGCCCCTGAGTCTAGGAAAGCGAGTATAGTGACCCCATGCACACGAATCTCGCCTAAAACAGAACGTCACACAGGTACTCGTTTACGGTCATACTAAAAGCCCAAAAGTAGATTAGACACCTATAACCATTCTAGGTTCGCTAGTCCTATCCGTCAAAGTCCTCAAAGCAAGTTCTAGGAGTCTTATAGTTCCCACCTATGTTCACTTAGCGACTAAGGTACAAGTTTCCTAGCAGTGCTCTATCTAGCATGCAATTCCCAAAACACTCAGATAGCACACAACAAGGTACGAAAATCTAAAACGGAATACCTGTAAGCAAAGTCGTGTCCGAATCTACTGCCTCAGCCTGCATCACGAACACGCGACCCGTGGCCTGACTCTTATTAGGGCATTTCCAAGAGATATGCCCTGGCTCCTTGCAGTGATAGCACTTGTCAGTCCCCACCATGCAAGGTCCTGGATGCCGCTTGTTGCACTTCTTGCACGCTGAAAACTCCCCAGGTCTAGGGGCGGTGGCCCCCTACTGCTGTGGCCTCTGCTGGCCCTGTGGCCTCTGCTGCTGCTGCTTGCCCTGCTGAGATGGGCCCTTAGAAGGCCCCTGAAAAGGTCTCTTCGCTGGTGGATGCGAAGACTGGCCCCTGGCGGGCTGCTGCATCTGTCTCTTCCTCTGATAGTCCTCCCTCATATCCTTTCGGCCCCTCTCGGACCGGTAAGCCCTGTTCACTGCCGCCATATAGGTCTCCACGTCCGCCATGTTGACATCGTGGCGGATTTCAGGTCGCAGTCTATCAGTAAACTGCCTCAGCTTCTCACTCTCCACGGTAGCAATAGCGGGTACAAAGGGGCATCCCCTCTCAAACTTCCGAACATACTCCGCAACAGACTTGTCTCCCTGACGGAGACTCATAAACTCCCGAATCAGCTGGCTCCGGGCATCTACAGGAAAATACTTCTCATAAAAGACTTTCTTGAACTCGCACCAAGATAGGCTCTCCAGATACAGTCCAACTACCGCGCCCTTCCACCAAAGAGCAGTGTCTCCCTTCAGCATGAAAATAGCACAACGGACCTTGTCGGCGTCCGCTAGACCCATGTAGTCGTAGATAGTCTCCATGGATTGAATCCACTCCTCAGCAACCAGTGGATCGATGGTACCTGCAATTCGGTCCCTGCTTGCGGAACCTCTCTGTGACGTCTTCTTCATGCGACTTCCCGGGTCGCTCTGACTGGCGCTCCAACAGTCTAGTAATCCCAACGAGCATGTCCACACTGGCTCGCTCATACGTTAAATAAAGGAATTTAAAAACGTTACCAACATCGTAAAAATCAAGAATTTTGGAAGCCAACATAGTTTGAAAAACCAGTACCTAAAAACTGTAACATAACAGACTGAATCATAAAGACGGTCACGGGGTACTGCTGCATCAGGCGCTCAGAGGTCCTCACCGCCAGTCGGAACATGCTCATCGACAGGATCATCACCTGCACCATTTAAACCTAATGAGCCTCGAGGCTCAGCATGCTCTATCGTAATGCTTAACAAAGTATATACTAATAAAAGCGCATGCAAGCACATACTGTAATTAAGATAACGTAAAAGTATAGATGCGTGCATGATCTTAAAACATTTCATCATGTAATCATATCATATATCATATAAGGCATGGCATAACGTAATCTGAAAGAAAGCGTAAGAGTCATATCAGTGGATGTGAGCAAAGTGTGACTGATCAGTCGTAATAACCAACGTACGTGGCGGTGTGGTTCACCCGACCTTACCTCGGGATCATTATATGTCACACCTCTTGAAAACTGCCACTTCACCCGACCTTACATCGGGATCCATAGGCCCTGAAATCCTGAAATCATTCCTAAAAACAGGGGATCCCCGGGCCCGGCTACCCGATTAACTCCCATCGTAGACTTGCCACATCACTTCCATTCCTCGGATTTTTAACTTAAAAAGGACATGCCTGATCGTTTCATAAAATCTCATGATGCGCGAATTTTTTTAAAATCATGCAATTTAAAAGCTTAGCCCGTTAATGGATAATTAATTCTTTTCTTTAAAACCTTTACGTACATAACATACTACATATATGATTAATTATGCATTTATGGGCTTCTATATTTTTCTAAGTTGGTAGGTTTGATCCCGGGGCCTGGCTCACTACTTCTAGACCAAACGTCGCTCTAAAAACGGCCGATGAAACGAATGTTCACCGCTTTTTCCCATTTTTGCCTATTTTCTTTAAATTTTGATTTATTAAAAATAAGACAAAAGAAACTAATTAAAAATCAATTTTGACTTATAAAAATTAATTGGAGCTTATTAAAATCGATTTTTGACCTATAAAATCAATTAAAATCAATTTTGAACTAAAAAGCCGATTTTGACCAAAAGACTGATTTTGACCAAATTAAATCTCAAAATCGATTTTGACCTAATTGAAATACCAAATGCCCTAATTTTGACTAAAAACTTAAAATTAAACATAACTTAATTTATTTAAAAGGTTTGACTCAATTTTGACCTTCTAGCTAATTTCTTTAAAATTGGACCTTCGACATATTAATAAAAATAACAGGTCCATAATTAAAATAACTTGACCCCATTTTAAAATATTTGACTCGGGACTCGAATAACCGATCCGGTCCAATCGAACCAACCGGTTCAATTGAACCGAACCATTCCATGCAAACCCTACACATAACATAGCCACCACCCATGCACGCCACCTACGACCAGCGGCTGTTCAACCAAAACGGCCGCCTGCTACGGCCGCTCATGGCCGGAGCCCCGCCTGCTGGACCACCCCCAGGTCCAGCCGGTTCCAATGGGACCCATCTTGGTCCCAACCGAGCACCAACGAGTTCGCTAGGACTATGCGAAGCGCACGGTCGAGCCACGCACATGGCTCGCCCGATCAGTCCCGATGTCTCCATGAACTAGTCTCCTTTCCTTCGTGCAAGGGCCATCCTAGACTACCTTAGGACCACTATGAACGAGCCATGAACCCTAGAACCTGCCTCAACCAAATCTATGCATAAAACAATCAAGATCATGAGGAAAAGACGTGAGCCATGCGTGAGGTATGTTCAAGGATGCAGATCCGAAGCAAGCACACTCAATTCATACAAATATTTATGAAAACAGGCTATTACAGATTAAATTGTGAGGAAAAGTGTTGATATCACATGCCTGGGTTGAAGAAAACGTTGATCTGCGAGGTACGGACGTTATAGGTGCGAGATCGGGGCGCCGCCGGAATTGGATCACCAAGCTCCTTCAATGACTGTATAATTTCGAAACTTTGTGTGCTTATGGGTGGAGAGGACGGCTGGTGCAAGGAAAAGGAGGCTAGGTTTGTGTAATTGATGTTTAAGAAAATAATTAAGGTGCCTAAAATGACCCCTATGGTTTTAATAAAAAAATTACAAGCTTGCCCCTCTAATTAAATAAAAAAATGTTTAGAACTCATACTTGGGCTTTAATAATCATAAATTTTTGAAATCTAGGCCTCCTAAAATTTTTAAAGTGCCTTAAAACTCAAATACCAGCCCGTAAAGGCGAAAAACGGGTTCCCCTCCAACATAGTTATAAAAATCCTAATTCCCAAAAATATTTGTTTAAAATAAAATAAATTCATTATTAAAATCTCATAACTTAAAAATCTCAATTATCTTCTTTCCGGTAGACCCTAATCTCGTCCACATGTCCGTAGCTCAAGCAGGATGAAAAATAACACATGCATACCATGCAGCATAAAATCATAAATAAATCATATAATAAGGCATGTAATCATCTAAATATTTTTTCCCTAGTCATGCACTCATTTCTACGTAGTCAGGAAATTATAGGCGTTACAGCACTTCAACGGTTTAATCTCATATTGTTCGCCTAATCCGATCCACGACCGGTTTCCAAATTCCTTCGCTGCCTTGCACTAGAAAGAACATCGAATTGTCACGAACGGATTCTTCTCGTCAAGATGGCCGGAACGGGGTCTGACCGCCCGGCATTGACGGTTAGCGATGGTGGCGGCGGCGGAGACGGTCGAAGGAGGCTGAGAGTGGATGGAGGGAAGAGGAGAGTTATGATTCAATAATCAAGTGGGTTTTTCTTTCTCTCTTTGAAAGTGTCTCCTCATTGCCATATTTATAGGTAGAGGGATAGAGTTTGAGTTGAACAAAATACAGGACATTCGGTTCAACTCAAAGATGAACATTAGGTTCAACTCAAACTATGAACATTCGGTTCAACTCAAACTGTGAACATTCGGTTCAAGTCAAACTGGAAACATTTGGTTTAAATCAAACAGGGAACGTTCATTTCGACCCCCTCGATTGTGGTCTCATCATAATCCAATCAATGATCAGATATCACCGATGTGATCATTTTACAAAACTGGTCATTATGATGCAAAATCAAATTTTCGGACCACTAAATCTATTTATGACAGTTTTACTCTCATTAGATAAATATGGAAGTCTTACTCCCTTAGCTAATTTTGGAAGCATATTTCCAACCTTCCTCCTACTATACTCAACACTTTGAGTTCCATATCCATATGGAATTTGGGAAACCAGTACATGTGTGACCCTCAATGGTTCAGGGATACAGCTAGCCGTGGGCTCACAACTCCTTGTGACTCCGAAAACACATTTTCGGACTTGCCCATCGGACCATGGTAAAGCGTATAGCAACATCGCCCCATGATCCCCTAGGTATCACTGATAGCCTGCAAGAAATAGTTGGTCATGGTTAGCGTACAATACTGTCCTTTCATCTCAAATATCTCTGTGACACCCAAACCCAATGGGGCCACGAGAATTGGAGTAAACAAAAATTTTCGAATAAAAGAAGGGCTAAAAGAAGATTTGTTATAAGCTGCATCTCTTATAACTCAAGGGAAAACAAGGCACAAAACAATTCGAAAGTTCAGCAGATACTCAAATAAGCGCGCTACTGCTAAAAGCTTTTGCGGAAAACAGGGTATTTCATATAACTTTGCAAATGCGGTTTACAACAGCTGTTATTTGAGATAAATATACAACCATTGCTACTGATTTAATACAGCACAACCTAATCAAAACAATACAACTACGACACGGAAAACGTAGGCCTTGGATAAACACAACGCCACCCATCTGCTGATTCAAGTTCCACCTGCTGTTCCTCCATCAGCTGTCGTACCTGCACCATTTTAAAAGCTAGTGAGCCTAAAGGCTCAGCAAGTAAAATCTGAGTAGTAACAATTTCATAAAACGCAGGCAGACATCTGTACAATGCATATGTTAAGGAACTTCCATAAACACTGTTCTTTTCGTAAACAGTTCAATAAACATTTCAATGGCAGAAACAGGGGAAGATAGCCCAGTTCCTCATTTCTTTCAATTTCATTTT
>KV014958.1:314476-342428 GCA_001598015.1 Dorcoceras hygrometricum | reverse complement strand
TGGCACACTCCCCCCCACCCCAACCCCCCCCCCCCCCCAATAATATGAGCCGGGCTATGCATGCGGGTAGCATCAGCGTACACCCATTATTTATGGATGGTAGGTAATTTCAAACAATATTTAAAGGACCTTAGCTTCATAATCTTGTTGAATAAAACTTTCTTTTTATGATCAATTTAGGAGCTATGGAGTAATTTCTAAGAGTGCTTCCAGATCATTGGAGGGGCTAAGTCCCACTTAAAACCCAACTTCCTAAGACAAAGCAACGTCATTCAGTGAGCTCAGCCGGTACAAGCCAATTTTAAGCCTGCCTATGAAGGACTCTCTTTGATTACGTTTTGTCACATTACTTCATAATTATCATTAAACTAAGTTTCATCAATGCAATCATTAAACTTTAATTTTGATATGAATTTTAAATCACATTTAAAATGAGGGATTTTATTTTGAAAATTTTTGGTCTCATTAATTTTAAATCATATTTAACACATATGCAGATTCCACAACAAGATATATATATATATATATATATATATATATATTAATTATCCCATAATCATGTTATATATACAATAAATCAAATTAATTGACATAAATAAAACAATCAAATAAAATTTGGATTTATCCAACAAAATCAATTTTAAAAATAAAATCATATTTTGTCATTTTAATTGCATCAAAAGAATTATTTTAATGAAATTCAAGTATGATTGATCCGAGCCTGAAGCTCTGATACCACTGTTGGAGCAACGACGGATCCAGATCACGCTCAAGGGGCGCACGGAAGTTTTAACATTTTTTGTGCCCGGGAATGCTCATACGCGAATAATACAAAAAATAAACACACATAGGATGTTTGGCGACTTCGCGCCCGGTTCTGAATATTCCAGTTTTATGGGGCAATAGCACTTCAACGGTTGAATCTCTGATTGTGTGTCTAATCCGGTCCACGGCTGGTTTCCAAATTCCTTCGCTGCCTTGCACTAGAAATCATAGCGAATTGTCAGGAATGGATTCTCCTTGTCAAGATGGTCGGAACGGTGTCCGACGGCACACGACAGCGACGGCTAGCGACGATGGCGGCGTCGCCAACGACGGGAGGAGGTTGAGAGTGGATGGGGGGGGTGGGGCAGAGGAGAGTTATGATTTAATAATCAAGTGGGTTTTTCTTTCTCTATTTGAAAGTGTCTCCTCATTTTCATATTTATAGGTAGAAGGATAGAGTTTGAGTTGAACAAAATACATGACATTCGGTTCAACTCAAACTGTGAACTAGGGATGGCAATTTTCCCCGTGGGTTTGGGGGCCCGCGGGGAAAAACCAAAATGGGCGGGTATGAGGAATATTTTATGTCCCCGAATCAAATGGGGATGGGGATGGTAATAGCACCCCCATCCCCGAAATCCCCGAACCCGCCCCGATAATCTGGTGTATATATATATATATATAATAAAAATAATAATATCATTATTATTTAATAAAAATCATTCATACATAGTTAGATGAATAAAAATCTTCCAAACACGTAATAATCTAATAACATTTATATGCATATATATATATTGTTCTTTAATAATATATTATTAAGTAATAATAATATGTAATAGTATATATATAGTATCCGATATATTAGAAATATGTATATATTAATAATATAGATTAATAAATAATATATATATAATATTAGATGCGGGTATGGGGATCCCCGTCCCCGAACCGTTCCCCGCGGGTATGGGGATGGGGATCCCCGAATTATTCGGGGGCGGGGATGGTAGTGGCAAAACCGCCCCGCCCTGCCCCCATTGCCATCCCTACTATGAACATTCAGTTCAAGTCTAACTGGAAACATTCGGTTCAAGTCAAACGGGAACGTTCGTTTCGACCCCCTCGATTGTGGTCTCATCACAATCCCAATCAATGATCAGATATCACCGATGTGATCATTTTACAAAACTGATCATTATGATGCAAAATCAAATTTTCGAACCACTATATCTATTTATGGCAGGTTTACTCCCATTAACTAAATATGGAAGTCATAATCCCTTAGCCAATTTTGGAAGTCATACTCCCAACCTTCCTCCTGCTATACTCAACACTTTGAGTTCCATAATTGTGAAACCAGTACTTGTGTGACCCTCAATGGTTCAGGGATACAGCTAGCCGTGGGCTCACAACTCCCCGTGACTCCGAAAGCACATTTTCGGACTTGCCCATCGGATCATGATAAAGCGTATAGCAACATCGCCCGATGATCCCCTAGGTATCACTGATAGTGCCTGCAAGAACCAGTTGGTCGTGGTTAGCGTACAGTACGGTCCTTTCATCTCAAATATCCCGACCGAATCAACGACCATTGGTAAATTGAGAGTCGCTAGAGATTCGATTAGCTATGCATACATCTTGGAGATCAAATAGTGACATCGCATGTGCTACTAGGTAAACCCATTTACTTAAAAGCACATCTAGTACTCTGACCGGAGATTTATCACACTATTATCTCCTCAGATATCATAGGATATCCACTCACAAGGACGAGCGGTGAATCCTCGATAACGAAGCATCGACTCCTAAATGCATCGGGACCTCACCCAATCCCGTCACCTGATGACCCCATAGGAGTCAGTAAACGGGTCAAATGAGACACCTATCATGTAGAGTCTCAATGACATTTCGAGTAGTAAGGACTTATCTGTACAACCAAGACCTCGTACTTAATCCACTCGACAAATGATAACCATTTGAAAAGTCCGAACGAGGGTAGTTCGATAGATCACCAGGTCACTGTCCATCTGGATGCTCAGAACATCTCTATGTTCCCTACCAATGAAACGTGGTACTTTGCATCGTATATGCTAGTCTCAAGCTCGGGCGGCCCTTTTTGGACGGCCCAATCGACTAGGAACTCATTTAGAACACACAGTGATTATTAGATGTGTTTCATGGTAGCCATAAAATCCACTATCACATCTAACATACAATATAGTGCATTCAAGGTCTTTATCAAACAAGTTTATAATCATAATAATGAAGATAAAGAATGCCATAAAAGAATGCGAATTTCATAAATAAACATCGTTTTACATAAAGTCAACAAAAGAAAACCCACATGCCACAAGTTGGCTAGCTGGACACCTACTCTAACAAGACTTGCATACAGCTAAAGGAACCACAAGCCAAGTTTAAGCATTGCCTAGAGTTGGTGCAATTTTTTGAAAGCAGCAAGGTGTATATTGTTGATGAAGTGTCTTCCAAGGTAGCATCCTACTTAAGGAGTGAGAGACCGATGCCGTTGGTTCCGTGGTTGGGCATACTAAAGTCATAGGCTATCACTTTGTAATGGGTGATAGAAAACATATATATATTTTCTTCTGCAAATATGAAGAAACACTCACTTGACTTGAAGGAATGAGAGAAACAAGAAGTGACTTGTGTATATATGGAAGTTCTCTTTGGTGAAACCGGAAAGACGGCCACTCAAGCACCAAAATTATGAAGCAAGAGCGAGAAAATAGATGAAACTGGTGGAAGGAAAAAAATTATTGGAGAAATTTATACTATAAGTTATCATATTGTAAGAATTAATTCATGTTCAATTAAATAACATGATACTGAATGTGGAAACAGATAAATACTTACCTCCAGCAATCGATTATGATACAGAACTTTGAACAGCACGAGTAACGAACTAAAATTGCTAGCCTTCTAAGCACTCCGAACCTCACAATAGATGGTGTGCATGATTTTAGGTATGTGCTAGGGACCCATAGCCACTATTTATAGATGATTTGTGTCATCAACAAATCTACCATGATTGTGTACATATTTCGATAAGATATATTTAGGTATTTTGATTTGTTAGAACTCTTATTACTTGTGCACATCTGAATTTTTCAATATTTGACCACTTAGTAAAGCTGCAAAGATGTGCATGATCAAATATTAATCAAAATATATATTTGTCACTTAAGGAGATAGTATTTTTGATATCCGGATAAAAAATATTTCTAGTACATGTCTGTTGTTCTTCCTCAATTCACTCATTCTTGGGCACGAAAAGGTGTTTGCTCTCTTATCGATGTAAGCCAATTTGCCAAACCAGATAAATGATTTGCGTTCTTAGTGAAATTCTTTTAGTTGCAACAGGTTGTAACAGGAGTGAGTGGGAGCAAAGTGAATGATTAAATTACTCAGTAAACAAGAATCAATCATTGACCATTCTTGAATACCCGATAGAAGCTGGATTTTGATAATTAACAAATCAAGTATGGTTCTAACAAAGAACAAGGTCACTAGTTAAATACTCGATCACATTTAGACATTGAAACCCATCCATTTAAAAAAACTTTTAGGTTTGTCCGAGCTAAAAGAGTTTCATTATTTGGAAGAAGAAAAATAGAGAGATCAGTTATGAAGCAAGGGAGGAATTATAAAACTTATAGATTCAGGAGATTGATCAATTACAAAGAGTGTCGAAAGAAAAAAAAAAATTAATATTAATAATGAGTAATTTAAAGTAGATTCTCTCGTAGTATAATTCTCCAACCAATATAATCCTCCGACCAATCGAAACATTCTCCAAGAATTTAAGCTAAGCTATGGCATTAAATTTTAAATTTCTCATTCACATTCATGTAAAACTAGAAAATAAAAAAAGTTAAGCGTCACCATTCTAGTGGAATCTGATCTATTCAATCATAAAATGTACTCATTGACCAAACTTTAGTTGTCAAGTAGCAATATGTCGATGGTGTTTATGTATTGGTCTAAGAAAAATGATACTATATATATATTTTAAGATACATTATAATATAATTTTAATCATTGATGTCATCACATTCGTAAATCATTAATCTTGCTAAAGCCATAGCCATTTTCTTGATTTGCTAGTTACATGATTTGTATCGAGACACATCCTTTTGAAATTAAACACGATTGTCAAATCGTGATGTTAATCCCATGATTTGAACAAACGTGTTTTCACATTTATAACATAATTGTAATTATTTGGAAAAATTTTATTTGGGAACCAACATGTTACAGTGCATATGCGTTAATAATCATTCTTTCAAAAATTGATGTTATTATTAATGATAAATATTAATACAGTAATAGTTGCTCAATTATTTTAATATATATGAAATTAAATTCTATAATTTGCTGACTAAAAGAATTATCTCATAATATGTCAATGAAATGTTACCCTTAGAACAATATCTTAAACTTCTAATAAGAAGTATATAATTATTATTATATATTTGAGATCTCTATAAACCTGAGACACGGTCATGAATATTTAAATATTCGAATTAACATGATGTTACAAATTCGATATAGCATGACGATAACCATAGGATAGCATGAATTTTTTCGATCATCACATGGAACGTAACCACCTTGGGATCTCTAAGCTCATAATCTTCACTCGCTAATAAATGTTACATTACAAGAAAAATTAATATAATAATAATAAATAAAATTATAATTTAGATGTATAAATATGATATTTAAATGCATACTTTTCGACTTCCTCTGTAGTCTCGCCGGTCTTCCTCTCTCTAGATCTCTATCCCATTTCTCTTCAGTACTCGGAACGCACGAGGGTTTCTCTTTGTTGCTCGAGATCTCGGAGGCACCTGCCGTAACGCTGTCGCTTTTGGCTTTCGATTCGTCCGTCATTATCCAGATCCGGAGCTCCGATCTCGAAGCTCTGAGTTCTCGCTCATCATGGCGGCCGCTAACGCTCCGATTACCATGAAAGAAGCCCTCACGGTATCTCTTTTAGCTGATTTCTGTACCAATTGTGTCTATTTTAATCGTTTGGCTGCTCATTTGTGCATTTTTTTTCACTTTTCGTTGATAATTGCTAGATTTGTATGCTGATAGTTTGGCGACTTGGAGGAAATTATGCAATTGTGCCTTTTGATTTGTATTGTATAGTTCAATTGCAGATCTGTTTATTTTGTTTTGAGGTTCTCGATGATTTGAGATTCTGGTGCTGGGATTGAATGTTTAGCTTTTTGTGGTGTCATTGCAGTTGACTAGCATAGGGATCAATCCTCAGTTCATAACCTTTACCAACGTCACGATGGAGTCTGACAAGTATATCTGTGTGCGTGAGACCTCTCCACAGAACAGCGTGGTGATTATTGATATGAGCATGCCAAATCAGCCGCTTAGGCGACCTATTACTGCAGATTCTGCTCTGATGAATCCGAATACAAGGATTTTGGCATTGAAAGGTGCAGGAATACTACAAACATTTCTGACGTTCTTACTGTCTTTGATCATATTGTTTATGAAGCATCGTGATAAAATAAGATAGATTTTGAATACATCATGTGCTATTATTATGATGAATTGAGACAATAAAAAGGCTTTACATGGTTATCGTTTCTGACTATCGTCTGCTTGGATATACAATACCACAAGATCATGTTTGTTCTGGCTCGTTTAATAGGATTTAGGAAAACTGCTGGTTAGAAAAAAGAAAAAGGTGATTAAGGTGGATTGTTTGGAAAGCAAAGTGTTACTTCTTGAAGATACATCAGGAAAAACCATTTACCTGTAAGAAATGCTAGTATGGATTCAAATGAGGAGTGTTGTTTCTTATTAAAAAAATGATGAGTCTGATTTCTGAAACGATGTAAAAAAATGGCTTCTTGCTATTTTCCTTAAAAGCATGTTACCCTTGGTTATGTTTTGGAAAAAATATAGCTTCCATAAATCTAATTAGATTATTGTTATGAGATATCTTTCAGTGAGTGATAGGACATGACAACTGGTAATAATTGCTGGAAGTAGGGAACCTGAGTCAATTTTGATCTTGATCTTGGAAATGAAATGAAGATAATTTCTTCGAGTTATGTTATGTTGAAGCACACTATATTTTCTGATTTGTGAAACCTTCACCTTCTGTCTAATAAGATAATTGGGATGAGAATAATCACCAAGGGTATGGTTTGAAAACATATTGGATGTTTATGACAATTTACACTACCAGAGTTTTCGAATTGGATGTACACGAATATGTCAAATTTGTTTTATAGCATCATAAATAGATCAATATGTTGAAATTATTTATTTGATGAAGCTCAACTTCCGGGAACCACTCAAGATCACTTGCAAATATTTAACATTGAAGCCAAAGCAAAGATGAAGTCGCATCAGATGCCTGAGCAGGTAAGATTTTGCAACTAACAGAGTGTATCTATGCTACAGGTGGCAGCAAGTTCAAGCTTTGACTATGTGTATTATGTTTGAAGTATTCCCGCTGTTGGCTAATACGATGATTTTTGACAGGTTGTGTTTTGGAAATGGATTACGCCTAAGATGTTGGGTTTGGTGACCCAGTCTTCAGTATATCATTGGTCAATTGAAGGTGAGGTCTCATTCTTAGGACTGCATACACATCTCCTATTCTTTAAGGGTCTCTACTGTCTTCCGTAAAAGTTTCTCTCTTTCCATGTAGGTGATTCTGAACCCGTAAAGATGTTCGATAGAACTGCTAACTTAGCAAACAACCAAATCATCAATTATAAATGCGATCCTTCGGAGAAGTGGCTGGTTTTGATAGGCATCGCTCCTGGTTCACCTGAGGTGGGAATTTGCATTTGCTTGCTTAATTGTATATTTTATGATTTTGGATATCAGCGGTATGAACATGGTGTGATTATAGTTTTTTTATGCATTTCCCTCCTGTAATGTTGTGTTGATATCTTTTTACGGTACAATTTATCCTGCTATTTTTTATTCTTATTTGATTGCAAATTGTTATTTTATCATCTACCCATATATGTTTGCACACTCAAGCATACACAGCTCCTTTTTCAATTATGAAAGGCGAAAACAAGTGTTCTTTGTACTTTTCACTCTGAGGGCGCCACAACTTCATCCAGCATTTAAAACGTTTCTTGACTCTTGAGAGGTCTGTCAAATAATATTGTGCCTCCACGTGTGCATGTAATGCATTTCTGCCACTTGTGTGCTTTGCTATGTCATAATCATGTCAATGTTAGAGTTGTCAGGTTGTCCACTGACAACATTTTTGTATGTACATGCCACAAACAATTTTAGTGTTGGCCCCTTTATTGATGGTAGAGTTGTTTGTCTATTAGTTGGGATGAAGTAAAAAATATGAAATGCGAAAAGACTATCAATTACCATTTCTAAGGTCTTTAATGTTCTGTATGATTGAGAAAACAATTAGTTGTGCTTATTTTCTTGTGCCGATAAGTCTTTGGCAACTTTTTACATCTTAGGTTGCTGTTTTTTTATTGATGTGAATTTTCTATGGACATATTTTTCAGAGTATGTAATGAACAGCAGTAGAAAATTTCAAAGGGAATGATTGCGTTAGCCTAAGTAACATTTGGCTTTCGGGTATAACATTTTGTTTTTTGTATACATGATGCGGAATGATAGTTTCTGTAAATGAAATTTTGATCAATGAATTCATAATGATAGTCATTTAAGGCAACATTGTATCATATTTTTCGGGAGTACAAGCTGTGTTTATTTTATTGATGTACTGCTGTCTGAAGTATTGCATATTGCTTGTACATTACTTTGTACCTTTTCTGTAATATTATTGGAGTTTCATCTGATACTTCAATTGGGGTAAGTACTATTGTTTGTTCTTGGATCACTTTGTGCTTGCTATTTCTATCCTGTTGGACTGTATTTTAAGTTTTCCCCTGGTATGCCAAATGTATAATATGGTGTATTTGAGTGGATAATTGTTGTTTGGATGTTCTGTTGTTTAGTGTAGAGATATAGCTTTTTGTTGACTGCCTTTGCTTTTTGCATATTTCCCTTGACAAGAACTGTACTGAGATTGAATTCCTTTTTAGCGGCCTCAACTGGTCAAAGGAAGTATGCAGCTGTTTTCTGTCGATCAGCAACGCAGTCAGGCCCTTGAAGCACATGCTGCCTCGTTTGCATCCTTCAGAGTACGTCTCTTTTCTTCAGATTTTTATGCTTGATTTTCTCTGGGGTGAGGAATCTGTTCTCAGCTCTGACACTTCTGTGCAGGTTGCTGGAAACGATAAAGATTCTATTCTTATTTCTTTCGCTACAAAATCTTCAAATTCTGGTCAAATTACATCAAAGTTGCATGTCATTGAGCTTGGTGCTCAGCCAGGTGGATAGATTTTGTTTGATTTTGATTTTAAGTTTCCGTGTTATTTCAAGCTATTGATTTGGGATATGTTGTGTTGCAAGTTACTTGTGATGTTGATTCGAAGCTATTTCTGTATGTTTTCTGTATCATTCAAATTATATGTTATTTGTAATGTTGTTTTTTTTATTAAGCTTATTGGTTGGCTCTGAGAATTTTTAGGGAAACCTTCTTTTGCAAAAAAGCAAGCAGATCTGTTCTTCCCTCCAGATTTTGCTGACGACTTTCCTGTGGCCATGCAGGTATTCCTTATTGAAGTAACTTGTTTTTTCTGTATGCTAGCTAGCCGATCTAGTTGGGTTCCCTCGCAGTTGGTTTCCATTTAATTTGCGTTTCTGCCAATTTTGCAGATATCTCATAAATATAGTCTTATTTATGTGATTACAAAGCTGGGACTGCTCTTTGTCTATGATTTGGATTCTGCTGCTGCTGTGTACCGAAACAGAATCAGTCCAGATCCTATTTTCCTGACGTCAGAAGCTTCATCTGTTGGTGGTTTCTATGCTATTAATAGGCGAGGGCAGGTTCTACTTGCAACAGTTAATGAAGCAACTATTGTGCCTTTTGTCAGTGGCCAGGTATATTCATCATTTTTTTGTATGCCGCGGATAACTCATATTATATTACTGTTTCAAATATTGAGTCTTAAAGGGTTATTTTCAGCTAAATAATCTGGAGCTTGCTGTCAATCTTGCAAAAAGAGGAAACCTTCCTGGCGCAGAGAATTTGGTAAGTTCATTTTGTCCTTGTAAAGATCTTTTTTTTTCCTGAGGTCATGTTTTGGGATGTGAGTTCATGTTTATGATATTTCTATGGTGGAGATTCAAATTAGGCCTAGGCGTTTCCTGGTTAACAGCTGGACTTGAATTGTGAAGCACCAAACTTTTCATCCGACTCTTCTTTTGTTTATGTTATCTTAATTAACTACAATATTTTGTTTATTCTCCACATCTTCCTGGATTTGCATGTAATGCCTGGAATATTACTCTGAGCTGCCAGCTTGAATTTTTTCATAATCTAATTAATTGTTTTCCTTGATTCTGGAGGTCTCTCCTTTAGTTCTGTTGAATAATGTATTGCTTTTGCTGTTACATCTCAGGTTGTCCAACGGTTCCAAGAATTGTTTGCTCAGACAAAGTATAAAGAGGCCGCAGAGCTTGCTGCAGAATCTCCTCAAGGCATCCTTAGAACGCCTGACACTGTTGCTAAGTTTCAGGTACAACATCATTTACATTAGCTATCAAGTGTTTTTTTTCAGTGCTGAAGAAGCAGTGCACAAAAAATATTATCCGTTGGAGTTCAGAATTTTCTTGCAGTAGGAATGCAATTAAATTGACTTAATGTGTTCTTTTCAGAGTGTTCCTGTTCAAACTGGGCAGACACCACCATTGCTGCAGTATTTCGGGATGCTGTTAACTAAAGGAAAGCTAAATGCGTTTGAATCTTTGGAGTTATCTCGTCTTGTTGTCAACCAAAACAAGAAGAATCTATTAGAGAACTGGTTGGCTGAAGATAAACTTGAGTGTAGTGAGGAACTAGGAGACCTTGTGAAGGTCAGATTCTTTTATAAATTTGAAACTCACAACCATTTTCAGATTGTCTGCCGTTCAGATCGAGTGATTTAAGTTGCACAGTTTATTCTGTAATCCAAAACTGCATTTTTCCTTGTCTTTTTCATAGACTGTTGACAATGACCTCGCACTAAAAATATTTATCAAAGCCAGAGCTACGCCAAAAGTTGTGGCAGCCTTTGCTGAGCGTCGTGAGTTTGACAAAATCTTGATATATTCGAAACAGGTAAACGACAAGTATTTGGTTTGATCATATATTGTCATTTTCCTACATTATGTTAGGTTTCAAATATATCTTTCTTTTCCATCAAACAGGTTGGCTATACACCGGACTACCTGTTCCTTTTGCAAACCATACTCCGGTCAGATCCTCAGGTATGCATGGATCTGTTTCTTTTTACATTTAAATATCTTTTGATGATGCGTAACTTACTCTGTTTAATTATGATCAGAGGGTTTTGATAGTTAGAACTATTTTTATGTTTATCCCTGTCCCTTCAGGGTGCTGTTAATTTTGCTCTTATGATGTCTCAAATGGAGGGAGGTTGTCCTGTTGATTACAACACCATCACTGATCTCTTTCTACAGGTCTGGATGCCTTTTATATTTGGAACATTCTGATTTTTTCTCACCTTTATTCTGGGTATAGCCTACCTTATTCTTTAAATTTTTCATTTTTGTCCAGAGGAACATGATTCGTGAAGCAACAGCATTTCTTTTGGATGTACTGAAGCCGAATTTGCCAGAGCATGCTTTCTTGCAAACTAAGGTTAATCTGTAACTAAAGCTCTTCCTTTTGTAATTCAGTATCTATATTTCTTCGTTTTTGGATGGTGTCATGATTTTGCTCTATCCAGGTCTTGGAGATCAACCTTGTGACCTTTCCTAATGTAGCCGATGCTATTTTGGCAAATGGCATGTTTAGTCATTATGACAGGCCGCGGATTGCTCAACTTTGTGAAAAAGCTGGTCTTTATGTTCGAGCACTTCAGGTTTGATGCCTCATCATTTAGTATCATTATTAATTCACTATGTGGATGCTCAATTTCAATTAATTTAACAATTTACTCATGCCTGCAGCATTACTCTGAGCTCCCAGATATCAAACGTGTTATTGTCAATACTCATGCAATTGAGCCACAGGTTAATAAAATCTAGAATTGTTTGTGTTCTTGGCTTGTTTGTTGGTGCATAATGATGTATTAATTTCAGGCCCTTGTGGAGTTCTTTGGGACTCTTTCCCCGGAATGGGCACTGGAATGTATGAAAGATCTTCTACTGGTCAATTTGAGGGGAAACCTTCAGATAATTGTTCAGGTAGGATTTTTACTGTGCCAACTCAATAGAGAATTTATCCAAAGACAGGAACAAGAAATGTGAAATATTTGTTACTCCATGTTTTGTTACTTTAGTATTTTTGCTTGCGCTATACGTAATGTTCGATTGTATTAGGTTGCAAAAGAGTACTGTGAACAATTGGGTGTTGACGTATGCATAAAGCTCTTTGAGCAGTTTAAGTCCTATGAAGGACTATATTTCTTCTTGGGGTCGTATTTGAGCTCTAGGTAATCTTTGTAAAATTACTGGATTTCTAACCATTGTAGGGCATAGTTGTCTTGCTACTTACTCGTTTGTGGAAATATATTGGTCCCTTGCAGTGAAGACCCTGAGATTCACTTCAAGTACATTGAAGCTGCTGCCAAAACTGGACAAATTAAAGAGGTGGAGCGTGTAACTAGAGAATCAAATTTCTATGATGCTGAAAAGACGAAGAATTTTTTAATGGAAGCGAAACTTCCAGACGCAAGACCACTTATCAATGTCTGTGACCGCTTTGGTTTTGTTCCAGACCTCACACATTACTTATACTCTAACAACATGCTTCGGTACATTGAAGGTTATGTGCAAAAGGTATTCTTTTTTATTAAAACTTTTTCTCTTAATTGGGGAAATCGTTTTTCATGTACTTAATGCTACTTGATTTATGATAGGTCAATCCTGGAAATGCTCCATTGGTTGTGGGCCAACTCCTAGATGACGAATGTCCCGAGGATTTCATTAAAGGTCTGATCCTTTCTGTCCGATCTCTGCTTCCAGTTGAGCCTCTAGTGGAAGAGTGTGAGAAAAGGTACCTTATCTGCTATCTCGAACTTCACTTTAGGTAGCCTTTTTCCTTCATGTCCTTATGTATTGTGTGTGTTATGCAGGAATCGTCTCCGCCTTCTTACTCAGTTTTTGGAACATCTTGTGAGTGAAGGAAGTCAAGATGTGCATGTCCACAATGCTTTAGGTAAAATCATAATTGATAGCAACAACAATCCCGAGCACTTTCTTAACACCAACCCGTACTATGATTCACGTGTTGTGGGTAAGTACTGTGAGAAGCGTGATCCGACCCTTGCTGTCATCGCATACAGAAGAGGACAATGTGATGATGAACTCATTAACGTGACAAATAAGAATTCTTTGTTCAAGCTGCAAGCCAGGTCTGTGAGTTGTATAGTATTAGTGTTTGGGTTAGTAGTTTCTTCCGTCCAAGAAGTTAATCCACTGCTTTTGTTATACCAGATACGTGGTTGAAAGAATGGATGCCGATCTGTGGGGAAAAGTTCTAGATCCAGAAAATGAATTCAGAAGGCTGCTCATCGATCAAGTTGTATCAACTGCTTTGCCTGAAAGCAAGAGCCCAGAGCAAGTCTCTGCTGCTGTTAAAGCTTTTATGACAGCTGACCTTCCTCACGAACTCATTGAGTTGCTTGAAAAGATTGTTCTTCAAAATTCGGCATTTAGCGGGAACTTTAACCTGCAGAACTTACTGATATTGACTGCAATCAAGGCAGATCCATCCAGGGTTATGGATTACATTAATAGGCTTGATAACTTTGACGGTCCAGCTGTAGGAGAAGTTGCTGTGGAAGCTCAACTATATGAAGAAGCTTTTGCAATTTTTAAGAAGTTTAATTTGAATGTCCAAGCTGTCAATGTTTTACTAGATAACATTAGAGACATTAACCGAGCTGTAGAATTTGCATTCCGTGTTGAAGAAGATGCTGTTTGGAGTCAAGTGGCCAGAGCACAGCTCAGGGAAGGCCTTGTGAGCGATGCAATTGAGTCATTTATACGTGCTGATGATGCCACCCAATTCTTGGAAGTCATCCGAGCTGCTGAGGATGAAGATGTTTATCATGACCTGGTGAAGTACCTTCTTATGGTTAGGCAAAAAACGAAAGAGCCCAAAGTGGACAGTGAGCTCATTTATGCATACGCGAAAATTGATAGGCTTGGTGAAATTGAAGAATTTATTCTTATGCCAAATGTTGCTAATCTGCCTAATGTTGGTGATCGCTTGTATGATGAAGCTTTGTATGAGGCTGCAAAGATAATTTTCGCCTTTATTTCTAACTGGGGTAAGTTGGCGATCACACTTGTTAAGTTGAAGCAATTTCAAGGCGCTGTTGATGCAGCACGGAAGGCTAATAGTGCCAAGACATGGAAAGAAGTTTGCTTTGCCTGTGTTGATGCTGAGGAGTTTCGCTTGGCTCAGATATGTGGTCTCAACATCATTGTACAGGTACTTATAGATTCTCGAGTTGTTTGTTGGGAACCTTATCGCATTCTACATGTCTTTTGTCAATCTCACTGATTTCCAGACTACAAATATTGCAGAAGTAATAATTTTGTGATTGTTATAGGTTGATGATCTGGAAGAGGTTAGTGAGTATTATCAAAACAGAGGATGCTTTAATGAGCTTATATCTCTTATGGAGAGCGGCTTAGGATTGGAACGTGCCCATATGGGGATCTTCACTGAGTTGGGTGTCCTCTATGCTAGATACCGCCATGAGAAGCTTATGGAGCACATCAAATTGTTCTCTACTCGTCTCAATATTCCCAAGCTGATCCGAGCTTGTGATGAACAGCAGCATTGGCAAGAACTGACTTACCTTTATGTCCAGTATGATGAGTTTGATAATGCGGCAACAACTGTCATGAATCATTCCCCGGAGGCCTGGGAACACATGCAATTCAAAGATATTATTGTCAAAGTTGCCAATGTTGAGCTATACTACAAAGCTGTGCACTTCTATTTGCAAGAGCACCCCGACCTCATCAATGATATCTTGAATGTCCTTGCTCTACGGATTGATCACACTCGTGTTGTAGACATAATGAGAAAAGTTCGTTCTTCTATTTGATATTCCTCTTTTCTCCTGCCTCTCAATTTTTTTGGAAATCTTGGGTGAGATTTTTCTCAACATATTGTTGTAATCTATGCAGGCGGGTCATCTGCGTCTTGTTAAGCCTTATATGGTAGCAGTTCAGAGCAATAATGTGTCTGCAGTTAATGAAGCTCTCAATGAGATATATGTCGAGGAAGAGGACTATGACAGGCTACGTGAATCAATTGATTTACATGATAATTTTGATCAGATTGGCCTTGCTCAAAGGTAAATTGTGATGCCTCTTATAGTTACACTTCTTTTCTATTCTTTATTCTGTTGGTTAATATACCCATCTCTTTTTCCTCGAGTAGATTGAGAAGCACGAGCTTCTTGAGATGAGGCGTGTTGCTGCTTACATCTACAAGAAAGCCGGTAGGTGGAAGTTATCAATTGCATTGTCCAAGAAAGACAACCTTTACAAGGATGCAATGGAGACAGCATCACAATCGGGCGATAGGGAACTTGCTGAGGAGTTGCTTGTTTACTTCATTGAACAGGTACAGTTTATTTTTTTGTTTATGAAAATTTTCGCATGTTAGTATCTCCTGAATTTGGATGCTGGACTATGCTATTTGCTAATATAAATCTGTTGTTCCTTGTGGTTCTGTAGGGCAAGAAGGAGTGCTTTGCATCATGCCTCTTCGTTTGTTATGATCTGATTCGCCCAGACGTTGCACTTGAGCTTGCTTGGATGAATAACATGATTGACTTTGCCTTTCCCTATCTGTTACAGGTGATTCTCGATCTTTCTTTGAACCTCCGTGGTCGTGCTATATTGGGAAGCTTACTGATCCATTGATTACCTAAATGTCGAATAGAGAGTTAATTTTATATCTTATATTCTTTTGTACACACTTCATAAGAAAACTTGTAACATTTGTTCCCTGTGTCAGTTTATCCGTGAATACACTGGCAAAGTTGATGAACTAATTAAGGACAAGATTGAGGCCATGAAGGAAGTGAAGGCAAAAGAGGAGGAGGAGAAAGATGTTATCATGCAACAGGTAATCGTTTTGGCGTAAGATGATATTTTTGTTGTAAAGTTTTCGACTCCTAAAGGATGTGTGGAACTGTCTATAGACATTTCACATTTGTTCGAATTAGAATTTTGCTTCTGATAAATAGATAAAATTGTAACTATACTATTTTCTGCAGAATTTGTATGCCCAGTTGCTACCTCTTGCTTTACCAGCTCCACCTATGCCGGGAATGGGAGGTGGTTATGGTACAGCACCTCCGCCAATGGGTGGTATGGGCATGCCTCCGATGCCACCATTTGGCATGCCACCGATGGGGTCCTACTGAAATATGGACAGGTTGATGGTCAAAGATTCATGTCAGGTACTCTCCTAATGATACGAGGGGACACGATTTTTGGGGTTTTGTTCATAAAATTTCTTGTTTGTTTCTCAAGCGTTCCAAAATTCCAAAATTTGACTGGCTGCTGGAGTTGGCTGAGTTCAAGTTAGAAAATAATGTAATTCGAGTTGTCTGTCATAGGGTGTGGATATAAACATTACTTCTGTAATATTCTTTGGTAGTCGAGGTAATTTTTTTCAGCTGTAGGCGGCAAGTTGAGCTGGTGAAGGATTTTTTATATGTATTTTATAAAGGTAAGTCGACCAACAAGGCTAGGGATAATTTGTGGGTTTAATATATTTCGATGAGTTCGTTCTAATATCTTTTGAAGTACTAGGTAAAGTGTTTTTTGAACTTGAAACCGAGCGTGCTTGTTGGAGTTTGGTCATTAGCATTCTTGTTGGTCATTGGTCATTAGCATTCTAGTTGAAGTTTGGGGTTCGTGAAAAGTTCAAACCAAATATGGGTTAGGTATATTTTCGGGACCTTTGAACGGAAGTTGCCAAAATCTTTGCAATTGATCGTTGTAGTTTTGAAGTTAAAAGTTTAGAACTGTTTGAATTTAATTTCTTCTAGGTATTTATAATTCTGAAAATGGTAAATTTGCAATTTTTGTTCCAACTGGGTATAATCATTTTGGCTTGTATGTTCAAATTAGTTTAAAACGTTTCAGCTTTTGAAAATTGAAGTCCTTTTTCCCGCTAGTATTGCTGAGGTTTGAAAAAAAAAACAAGAAATAGCATGTTTGTCGTATTGTCGTATTCGGCAAATTAGTTGGAACTGCTTTTGTTCTATCTGAGATAATCTTGTTCAAACTTATTTATCATTTTGGTCTGATTCGAGTTCTGATCGGTTCTGTTCAGTAGTCATTTGTTCCAACTGGGTATAGTCATTTTGGTTTGTATGTTCAAATTAGTCATTTTGGTTTGTATGTTCAAATTAGTTCAAAACCTTTCAGCTTTTGAAAATTGAAGTCCTTTTCCATTAGTGTTGCTAAGGTTTGAAAAAAGCAAAAAATATCATGTGTATCGTATTGTTGTATTTGACAAATTAGTTTGAACCGTTTCTGTTCTATTGAGATAATCTTGTTCAAATTTATTTGTCATTCTGATCTAATTTGAGTTCCGTTCTGATCGGTTCTGTTCAATAGTCATTTGTTCCAACTGGGTATAGTCATTTTGGTTTGTATGTTCAAATTAGTTCAAAACTTTTAGCTTTTGAAGATTGAAGTCCTTTTTCCCACTAGTATTGCTAATGTTTGGAAAAAACAAAAAATAGCATGTTTGTCGTATTGTCATATTCGACAAATTAGTTTGAACTGTTTCCGTTTTATCTGAGATAATCTCATTTAAACTAATTTGTCATTCTGATCTATAGTCTATGTTGATCTGATTGGAGCTTCGTTCTGATCGGTTCTGTTCAGTAGATTTTGTTCTGAACTGATACGTTGTTCTGCTCTTTATGCGAAGCTCTCTATTCACCGAACTATTATGTTCTCATGTCCGACATGCTTTGCTCTCCTGCTCTTGTTCCATTCTGATTTGATATGAACCGATCTCTCAAGTGCTCTGATCTGATCCTAATTGTTCTGCTCTTCTCAAGTGCTCTCCTTTGTTCTATTTTGTTATGATCTGATCAAGTGATCTAAAATGCTCATGTTCTCTAAACTGAACTGCTCTTCTTAATTCTGAATTGAACTCCTCTTTTCAACTCTTAATTGATTCTTGTTCGTCTTAACTTCTGAATCGATAACTGCTCTTCTCAATTGAATCAAATTCTTCGTTTATAATGTACAGTTCTTTAGTTGTCAGCTCTTATATAATCTGATCGTTTTTTAGTTTCATTTGTGCACTCAAATACACTGTTAGAATTATAACAAGAAGTTAATTGTGGTTACATTCATAAGTAGTTTGGTCCATCTTTATTCTATTTCATGTTTTGTTTTTATCAAAATTAAGATATTATCAGGTTAACATATCCAACAAAGTTCAAGTTGAAAACTGACAATTGCATTACAAAATTTTTATGAAGGCTAAAATTCAAATTATCCTTTGAGCAATCCATTTAGATTCTGAAATATTCGTTATTATTACAAAAAAATTTATTGCAGAGTATTAGTATATATTATAAGGAAGTATTTATTAATGTGTCAGGGATAAATTTATTAAAAAACTATGTTAGTTTTTCATGTAGTTCCCCAAAATACTTAACCTAGAGTAAATTTTGTGTTATATAATAATTTTCCGTAGTTGCGGAAATTAATATGGACTTGTGAGATAGAGGATTTGCGATAATTTTATACAAAATATTAGTATATTATTATACATATTAGAACTACTTCTGTAAGGTACTGCCATTAGATCATTAATGACGGATTCTGCAGTGAATTAATTCAAAACAACTAAATTTTGCTTGTCCCCATCTCCATTTCCAATAATATTTGTATTACTGATTACCAATAATGCAAACATGGAATTCACTTCGTTACGAGTCTCACTACTTGGCTTCCTTTTGAAAATTTTCGATAATTTTATTGGTATTTTCGGTTGATTGTTCTTTACAGATAATTGCTGAGTTTTGTTTGAAAACGTACACTTGTGTGTTTTATTTTAAAACTAAACATCCATTATTGCCCACAATCTGCTAACAATATTGTGCATGTTTTACCGACTCTTGATCCGTTGTTTTTGTGCCCTTATGCACCGTGACATATATTGTAGTTCATTTTAGCTAATGAAATGCATCTTGTTTTACAAAAAACATGTTCAAAGTAATAAATTTACACCAACTTTTTGATAGTATTATTTGTTTTTTTAGAAGCTTTTCGGCCCAAATTTGAACAATTAAAGACCTAGAAATCCCGGACCAAACCATAATAGTTAAATAAACAAATTAAAAAGAAATACAAAATATATATGTGGGGACTGGAGTAACTAATAAGAGTTCGGATCACTTATCACTCATGGATCATCAATCAATGTTACGACAAAATCAAGGCAACAAATTCGATTTTTTTTTTTCATCAATTTTTAGCTTTGGCAACGTTTTCGAGTTTAGTAATTTCACTTTCCAAGTTCTTAGTATTTCATAGCATAGTTTTAGTAAATCTAGTCTGAGCTTAATTTGGAATTCAAATGTTGTTTCATTCAATTAAAATTCATTATCTTGTGTTGATGTCATCTTCAGAATTTTCCTCTTCCATTCCTGCACACTATTCTACCTTTTAAAGGAATTTGATACCCTTTGGAGCATCACCTCGAGTTTTGATTCGAACACCCGATTAAATATCCCGAGCTGAACATCATACATTTCGGCACCTCCGCTATGATAATTAATTCCATGGACGTGGTCAATGCGTAAGCAATGATTAGGCTCGTGAATCTCGAGATTTGGTAACAGATCGGAGATCTCGTAATCATTAACCTTCATCTCTCCTATATATATCACATTACTCTTCATCTCACATTCATCCACATGTCGATAGCATTCATCTATTTTTTTGCCTACATTTCTCCCAAAATTCGATCTGACTTAAGAATCGGAGGGTACCGTTGAAAATACTTCCAGTGAGCTGATTTCCAGTCCAGAATAGTACGGTTGACATGACTTAGCCGGAGAGTAAAGCAAGCACGGTTCAGCAATTGATTTATTTTTAAACGGGCTCCAGTTATTTTTTTTAAAAAAGAATAAATAATCTTTTCCATATCCTGTTTTTCATATAAATAGACGTGAAGAGTAATTTTATCACCATATCTCAAAACTACTTCCAAAGCTTCTCTTTTTAAGCGGTGAGAATTGTTGAAAAGCTCTCAACAGACCGAAGCTCCAAAATTCTTTTAAAATGATTTGATCATGCTTGTAAGTTGTCCAAGGTCGGAAAACTTCTTGTTAGCTGTTGTTCGATCATTAATGCAAGTAACTCTGTTTTTTGTTGTATTAATGAAAGCATATTAAGTTTCTTGCATGTTTATGTCAGTTTTTATGTTTTATTAAAGAAAAATGTTTCCAGTATTATGGTGATTTTGTTATGTTACAAGAGGGTTCGCAGATGTTTTAGTTTCATGTTGTTTGACAGAAAAGATTTAGTTTCAAAGTAGTGTGATTTCTTTCAAAATACTGGGATGTACTATAAGCAGCTTACGAGCATGTGTTTCGGGATGCTTCTTTCGATATTTTATTTTCTTGTTTGGATATGGACTTCGTCTAAACAGAGATCAGTTCTCTTTTGTTCCCCGAGCTGATCTTAAGTTATGATCTGATATTTCTCCGAGCTGATCTTAAGTTGTGAACTCATTCGATTGTTTTAAGCTGATTCAAATGTTCTAATCTGATTTGATCTTCTAAGCTGAGTTGACGTTGTTTGAATTTCCTAATCTAGTCTGATTGTTCCAAGCTGAGTTTACAAAGGTGTAGCTCTAATCTATTTTGAATTACACCCAATTATAAGAGGCAGTTCATCAGCTTAGAGCTTTGCTATTACTTCTTCGTATCTATAGCCTGAGCTGATTTGAGTTTCTTCTTCAATTGAACTCCTATGTACTCCCAGTAGCTTTCAAACACCAACCGTGTTTTAAAAAAACCAAGACATATATGTAAGAGATCTTATTTAGATCAAAGAAGAGCAATTTAAGGAAAGTTTTACAAAAAGTTTAAAGGAAGTATATTTCAAAGTTTAAATGACTTATGACAAAGATAACAGATGGTCAGCCGAAGGAGGGTGAGGATGTTGGTTGATGAACCGGTGTGCCCCTCACATAGTAAAGATTGGGATTTTTCCCCAAAACCTGTTTATAGATGATAACTTGATCAAGCGACCATGACCGAAGGAGAGCTTCTGAGCCATAACTCATAGAGAAAATAAGAACAGAGAACGGGGTTGTTTTTACGACCAGAGTTACAAGAAAAGTTTACGTTAAAACTTACTTCCTTTAACTATCTTTAAATATGTTCAAGTACGTTATGTTGCATGCGTTGCATGATGTTGTTATCCCTGGATTTCAATTGTTGAGCCTCTAGACTCACTAGCTTTCTTGAGTCCAGGCGACAATGTTTAAGCAAGGTTGGTGGACGCGAGATGGATCAGATCGGGTTTATCATGGACAATCGTTTCCGTGCTAGTCCACATCACCAATTTTTGTAGAATTCGGTTTAGATAGAACCTTTTTGGGTATTATGTAATAGATTGCATTACTTCTATTCAAATGAAATCTGAATGACATTATCTTGTATAAATTCAAAGTTTCGCAGTTATGAGAACTCCGATGTGTTTCTTAGTTCACGATCTGAAAGTTTATTTTTCCCAAGGTTTCAAATCAGTTCAGAATCTTTTGACTTCTTAATAAATCAATTAGCATATATAAGAATTTTTATTTTCCTTCAAAGTTAGTTATTTGATTTGTCCCATATTATCGGATCGGGACGTCTCACTAAGTTTTCCAAATGTGAGTTTTGGCTGGACAGAGTTGTCTTCTGGTTCACATCATTTCGTCCCAGGGTATCTCAATTGATCCCAGTAACATGGAAGCAGTTGTGAACTAGGAACGGCCTAGAAACGTTTCTAAGATTCGTAGTTTCTTGGGGTTGGCTGGCTATTATGGGCAATTTATTGATGGATTTTCTAGGATAGCCAGGCCTATGATGCAGTTGACTCAGAAATTGTAACGCCTAGAAATTCCTGAATACGTAGAAATGAGTGCATGACTAGGGGGAAAATAATTTTAGATGATTACATGCCATTTCATGTGATTTATTTATGATTTTTTTATGTTGCATGGTATGCATGTCATGTTTTCAGTCTGTTTGAGTTACTGACGCGTGGACGAGACTAGGGACGAGCGAGATGAAAATAATTTAAGATTTTTAAGTCCTTGGATTTTTAAGAATAAATTTATTATTTTTAAGCAGCAAGTTTCCAAAATTGAGGCTGTTATTATTATTTTTGAGGGGAACCCGTTTTTCGTCTATACGGGGTGTTTTATTGGACTTTATTGTATTTTAAAGTTTGGGGAGACCTTTATTTCAAAAATTAGAGGTTTTAAAAGCATGGATTAGAGTTTTGATTAACTTGGGAACTTAGTGGAGGGGTAAGCTTGTAAAAATCCATTTAATTTTCTTAATTAGGTCTTAGGGGTCATTTTTGTCACCATTATTATTTCATAACACAAAGTTTGTGCAAACCCTAGCCTCCACTCCCTCCATAGCCGTCCCATCCCCTCAAGCATACCACCATCGATTTTCTTCATTCTTTGGTGATCCAAGGCGGTTTTGGTCCCGATCTTGCGTCCTACACGTCGGTAACTCACAGATCTCATCTTTCTCCAAGCCAGACATGTAATATCGATTCATTTTCTCATCATTTAAGCCATAGTAAACTGTTTTTAATGTTTAATGCATGATTGGTATGTGATTTATTCAGATATATGCACCATTGTTTGAGTTCCATGCATGACACACGATTTTCCTTACGTTTTTTTATTTGATCTTGTGTTTCTTCGGCCAAGGGTCGATCTAGGGACTTGGAGTGGTTTCATGGGAGTCCTAGGGAGGTCTAGAAGCGGTCCATGATTGAGAGTTGAGGGCCGAACCACGGCTGAGCCAAGGATCGAACGCATGATGCGTTTTGGTGCGTCGCCTTCACGCGATTCGTTCTCCCTGGTGCGACCATGGTTCGGGCTGGGGCTGGGGCTGGTCCTGTTGGGATCGGCTGGACCTTGGGGTGGTCCAGCCGGCGGGGCTCCGATCAGGGCAGTCGGAGCTGGGCGGCCGAAAGCCTGGAGTGGTGGTTGGTCGCGTGGGCGTGCATGGAGGCGTGTGTGTGTGTGTTGCGTAGGGTTGGCTTGGTTGCTTGGGCCGGCCGGTTCGACTAGACCGGTTTGTTCCGGTTGGACCGGATCGGTTAGTCGAGTGTCGAGTCAAAATATTTTAATTATGGTCCGAGTTATTTTAATTATAGATCGGTTATTTTATTTTTAAAGATGAAGGTCCATTTTTATGATTTTTGGTCAAATCTTTTAAAGTTAAATATTTTGGTCAATTTAATTAATTGGGACCTAATGCCTTATTTTAAATATTTAGGTCAAAATTGAGGTTATTGGATTATCAATTAAGTCAAAATTGACCATGGGATTTTAATTGATCAAATTTGGTCAACTTATTTTAAAGTCATGATTGGTCTTTGATTTCAAGGTCAAAATTGGTCAATAGATTTTGAATTAATCAAAATTGGAGGATTTAAGGATGTTAAAGGCGAATTTTAAGGTTATGGGCTAAGTTCAATTTTTAAGTTAAGTCCATAGTTAGTGGGCCAGACTCCTGAACCAGTCCTTGTCCGAAGCAGGAAATGTAGAAGCCCAAGAATGTATATTTAATTATATATGTATTATTTTATGTACGTAAATGTTTTAAAGGAAATAATTAAATATACATTGACGTGCTAAGCTTTTAAATTACATGTTTTAAGAAATGCACGCATCATGAGATTCTATGAAACGATCAGGCATGATTTTTTTAAGATAAAACCCGAGGGATTGAAGTGATGTGGCAAAGTTTAATGATGGGAGCTAGTCGGGTAGCCGGGCCCGATGATCCCCTGTTTTAATGTATGATTATGAGCCTATGGATCAATGTGATCACGACATGGTGAAGTGGCATAGTAGATGCTTGGGATCCCGAGGTAAGGTCGGGTGAACCGCACCGCCACATACGACACACCCGCTCGCATTCACTGATACGACTCATACGTTTTTCATGTTACGTTATGTCATGCCGTATGTACGCTATATATTATGATATGTTATGAGATGTACGAACAAGGTTTTAAGATCATCCATGCATGCATGTTTTAACGTATTTTATTACAAGTATGTGCTCGCATGTGACTTTATTTATATGTACATTGCTATTTTAAAAGATAGAGCATGTTGAGCATCTAGGCTCACTAGGTTTAAATGGTGCAGGTGATGACCCTGTTGATTTCATGCCGACCGGTGGTGAGGACCTCTGAGCGTCTGTTGCAGCAGTACCCCGTGACCACTATGTTGTCTTTAGTTTGTTATGATACGCTTTTCAGACATCGATTTTCAGCATGTTCATGTTCAGTACTTTTACTCAGTCTGGTTTTAAACAGAATGGATGATTTTATGTTTTAAAATATTTATTTACTTATGTTTCAAGTATTGTTGAGAAAATGATTTAAAAGAGAACGAGCCATATCTATTAGTTATTTATTCCGCACATGATTTTAAAAAAAATTCTAGAGTCTGGTTCGTTTCAGTTGGACGCTTTGTCATGCACTTAGATTTACGTGATAAGGTTTTGGTGTACCAGAATGCCTCCCCGTCGCGACAGGACCCATCAGGATGATGCTACGTCTCCTCCTCCTCCCCCACCTCCTCAGTTGACACCATACGAGAGGGCTAGCGTGGATATGCTAGTCGGGATTACCAGGCTTTTGGAGCGTCAGTCGGAGCGACCCGCGAAGTCTCATGAGGAGGACGTTGCTGAGAGGTTCCGCAAGAAGATACCTAAGGAATTTGCCGGCACCACTGATCCACTTGTTGCTGAGGAGTGGATTCGATCGTTGGAGACCATCTACGCTTAAATGGGTCTCCCGGACGCTGATAAGGTCCGCTGTGCTATCTTATGATGAAGGGAGACGCAGCTCTTTGGTGGGAGAGCGCAATGGTTGGTCTATATCTGGAGAGTCTGACTTGGGAGGAATTCAAGAAGGTGTTCTTTGAGAAGTATTTCATGCTGATGTCCGGAGCCAGCTTATTCGGGAGTTTATGAGTCTCAGCCAGGGAGACAAGTCTGGTGCTGAGTACGTGAGGCAGTTCGAGCAGGGGTGTCACTTTGTGCCCTCGATCGCGACTGTGGAGAGTGAGAAGCTGCGATAGTTTACTGATGGATTGCAACAAGACATCCGCCACGATGTCAATATGGCGGACGTGGCTACTTATATGGCAGCGATGAACAGGGCATACCGATATGAGAAGGCCGAAAGGACATAAGGGATGACTTCCAGAGGAAGCGTCAGATGCAGCAGCCCGCCAGGGGCCAGTATTCACAGCAGCCTGCGAAGAGACCATTTCAGGGGCCTTCTAGGGGCCCAACTCCTCAGGGGCAGCAGCAGCAGAGACCGCAGGGCCAACTGAGGCCACAACAGCAGGGGGCAGCGTGCCTAGACCTGGAGGATTCCCAGTCTGCAAGGAGTGCAGTAAGCATCATTCAAGACCTTGTATGGCTGGATCTGGCAAGTGCTTTCACTGCAAGGAGCCAGTGCATATTGATAGGATTGCCCTAAGAGGAGATAGACTACATGTCGTGTATTTGTGATGCAGGCAGAGGCTGCGGACTCGGACACGACTTTACTCACAGGTATTCTATTTTAAATTCCTGTCATTTCCATGATTTGTCATGTTGCTATCTGGGTGTTTCAGAATTGCATGTTAGATAGAGCACTGCTAGGAAATTCTTTGCCTTAATTGCTAAGTTGATAAATGTAAGAACTATAGGACTTCTAGAACTTTCCTTGAGTACTTTGACGGATAGGACTAGCGAACTTAGAAATGTCTTAGGCTTCTAAACTGCTTTTTGGGATTTAGTATGACCGTAAACGCGTACCTGTGTGACGTTTTTGTTTCAGGAGAGATTCGTGTGCTAGGTGTCACTACCCTCGCTTTGCTAGACTCAGGGGCGACCCACTCGTTTATTTCGAGTGCATTCACACAGAGGATGTGTATTGTTCCGGAGATCTTGGGAGTAGCTCTCGCTGTGACGGTTCCGTCAGGATAGGAGTTGATGACGATCAACATCGTGCAGCGATTGACAATGATGTTTCAGGATCATGCGATCAGAGTGGAGTTGGTCGTTTTGCCGATGTCAGGATTCGATCTCATCCTAGGTATGGATTGGTTGACGGAGTTTGTAACGGTGATCGACTTTCAGCGGAGGATAGTGACTCCGCTAGGGCAGGAGGCCTTCTTATTTGAGGCAACGAGTAGGCCGCGGAAGCCTAGATTTATATCATTTCTCCAGGCCAGGAAGCTAGTTGAGCGCGAATGTCAGGCATTCTTGGCCAGTGTCATCGCTTCTGGAGGTTCAGCAGGCCCTTCACTATCTGAGGTGGAGGTAGTCAGGGAGTTTGCAGATGTCTTCCCTGATGATGTAGTGAGAGTTCCATCGGAGCGAGAGGTGGAGTTTTCTATTGAGCTGATGTCGGGTACAGTGCCTATATCTAAGGCACCGTATCGTTTGGCTCCTACCGAGATGAAGGAGCTGAAGGAGCAGATTCAGGAGTTGCTCGACAAGGGGTTCATTCACTCTAGCTTTTTTCCATGGGGCGCACAAGTTATATTTGTGAAGAAGAAGGATGGCAGCATGATGTTGTGTATTGACTACCGGGAGCTGAACAGAGTTACAGTGAAGAATAAGTACCACTTCCGAGGATAGATGATATATTTGACCAGTTGCATGGAGCTTCGGTATTCTCAAAGATTGATTTGAGGTCTGGCTACATCATCTGAGGGTTAGAGAGGAGGTGTCAGGCCCCGTGCTAATTACTATCGATTAACACATAAATAAGCGCATAATCACGGAAGCTTAAAATCAGAGCTTAAAATTTTTCGAAATAACATGGGCCTGAACTTCAAATCATACATTCAAAATATTCAATACTCAAAATATAATTTAACTCAAACTCCGACAACAAGTAACCACATAATTCAATTCAAAATACAGATCCCCCAAAATACAATAAAACACGAGGCATCCCCTGATACATATCATAAGTAACTGGGACTCAAGGATGAGGGGATCGACCAGCTGAACTTCCACTCTGCCCAGCTTGGTTACCTAAAGCTCCTGCAAATGGGCACACAGACCCAACAAGACAAAGCAGGAAACAAAATACGAGGTCAAGCCTCAGTACGAAGAGCTATCAAAGCAGATAAACATGCAACATGCTACAAATCAATGCTATGAATGCATGAGGGCTATCAAGAAATCGGATAGCTAGACCAGTCTATCAACTGGCAACTCAAATCAAGCATCTATCCCACTCACAGCCAATCAGCCGGTGGAAATCATCGGTCCGTGATCATCGGGGCCCGTCAACCCATCACAGCTCGGTGGTAGACACTCGAATCCGGTAGTCACCACTCCGACGATAGCGTTGGACTTTTCGGGCACGACTCAACAGTCGGCCAGTCACAACGTGGCACCCAATCAGGTAATCAAATCAATCTGTCAAAGGCTCAAGATGTATGCAATGAATGCCATTCAATATCAATGCATAAAGCATACAATTCATAATACGTGCCAACAGAATGAAAAACTCAATCAATCCATCAATCTGTTCCACGTAAACACATAGCAGCAACTCACGGTTTTCACAACATTGAAATATAAACATGTTCACGCTCAATACTGCTAAGGGCTGCTCAATCGTACCTCGAATCCACAAATTCTACCTCACAAATTCAAACAGGGCACGACAGAGCTCACGACCAGAAACCAGCAGCTTTCGCGATCTTCTCCAAGGTCGTTTTGTAGCTTCAAATGGTTAGCAATCGAAAGAAAAGTTCACAGGGAACCCAGCGCCACCGAAATCACTCAAATCTTCG
>KV014958.1:271158-281417 GCA_001598015.1 Dorcoceras hygrometricum | reverse complement strand
CAAAACCCTAGCACCACACGCCGCCTCCCTTTAACACACCTCACTTCGCCGACCGCCGCTTCACGCCGCCGCCCGCCGTCGTCTGATCTTCGCACGATTGGACTTGTTCTGATCCGTGCGACGAGGTGATTCCGTTCGTGATAAAATCCATCAGCCTTCTAGTGCAGGCTGATCGGAGGAAGATCAAATCCGGTCGTGGACTTGATTAGACGTAATCTACCGCCGCCTACCGCGAAGAGCTAGTCTCCCTGATTCTGGTTGGAGCCAGGCGCCTGTCACCAGCAAGGTAACACCCCGGGAAATGCCCTATGAATGGTTTATAGTGCCGCCTTTATTGTATTGAACGTTTCCCGGCGCTAATTTTTAAACTTCCGCTGCGCCGCCGGGAGACGGGATCCGGATCCGCCACCGCTTTTCCAACAACAAGTCAGTTCATTTCTTACCGGTGAAGACTACTTTCACCCTGGTGCAGTACGCAGAGCTTTACATCAGAGAGGTTGTCAGGCTGCATGGCATACCAGTCTCTATTGTGTCTGACAGAGACACTAGATTTACATCTGCGTTTGGAGGAGCTTGCATGCCGCTTTGGGGACTAGGTTGTCGTTCAGCATGACGTTTCACCCACAGACGGATGTGCAGTCGGAGAGAGTCATCCAGATCTTGAGAATTTGCTGAGAGCCCGTGTGATAGATTTCCAGGGTACGTGGGACTCTAGGTTGCCACTGGTAGAGTTCACGTACAACAACAGCTTTCAGGCATCGATTAGGATGGCTCCGTATGAGGCGCTGTACGGGAGGAGATGCAGATCTCCCGTGCACTGGGACGAGGTTGGAGAGAGAGTGCTGACTGGGCCAGAGTTAGTACAACAGGCAGCGGATATTGTGACGAGGATTCGGGATTGGATGAGGACAGCCCAGAGTCGTCAAAAGAGTTATGCCGATCAGAGACGACGAGATCTGGAGTTAGCTGTTGGAGATCATGTGTTTGTGAGGATATCGCCCATGAAGGGAGTGATGAGCTTTGGCCGGAGGGGCAAGCTCAGCCAGAGGTTTATTGAGCCATTCGAGATTTTCGAGAGGGTTGGTACTTTGGCTTACCGAGTAGCGTTATCACCCAGTTTTTCAGCCGTCCATAATGTGTTCCACATCTCGATGCTGCGGAAGTATGTTCTGAACCCGTCACACGTGTTGGATTTTGAGCCGCTCCAGTTGGCACCAGATTTATCTTTGAGGAGCGTCTAGTGCAGATTTTGACTCGAGAGGAGCGTAGACTGAGAGCGCGGAGTATTCCGATGGTCAAGGTTCGGTGGAAGAATCACTCAAAGGATGAGGCTATCTGGGAGACTAAGGCCGATATGCGGCGCTACCCAGAGATTTTCGGTACGTACTTAATTTCGAGGATGAAATTCCTATAAAGGGGGGAGCGTTGTAAAGCCTAGAAATTCCTGAATACGTATAAATGAGTGCATGACTAGGGGAAAAATAATTTTAGATGATTACATGCCATTTTATGTGATTTATTTATGATTTTTATGTTGCATGGTATGCATGTCATGTTTTCAGCCTGTTTGAGTTACGGACGCGTGGACGAGACTAGGGACGAGCGAGATGAAACTAATTTACGATTTTTAAGTCCTTGGATTGTTAAGAATAAATTTATTATTTTTAAGCAGCAAGTTTCAAAATTGAGGAGGTTATTATTATTTGTGAGGGGAGCCCGTTTTTCGCCTATACGGGCTGTTTTATTGAACTTTATTGTATTTTAAAATTTGAGGAGACCTTTATTTCGAAAATTAGAGGTTTTAAAAGCATGGATTAGAGTTTTGATTAATTTGGGAACTTAGTGGAGGGGTAAGCTTGTAAAAATCCATTTAATTTTCTTAATTAGGCCTTATGGGTCATTTTTGTCACCATCATTATTTCATAACACAAAATTTGTGCAAACCCTAGCCTCCACTCCCCTCCATAGCCATCCCCTCCCCTCAAGCACACCATCATCTATTTTCTTCATTCTTTGGTGATCCAAGGCGGTTTTGGTCTCGATCTCGCGTCCTACACGTCGGTAACTCGCAGAACTCATCTTTCTCCAAGACAGACATGTAATATCAATTCCTTTTCCCATCATTTAAGCCATAGTAAATTGTTTTTAATGTTTAATGCGTGATTGGTATGTGATTTATTCAGATCTATGCACCATTGTTTGAGTTCCATGCATGACACACGATTTTCCTTACGTTTTTTATTTGATCTTGTGTTGCTTCGGACAAGGGCCATTGTAGGGGCTTGGAGTGGTTTCATGGGAGTCCTAGGGAGGTCTAGAAGCGGTCCATGATTGAGAGTTGAGGGCCGAACCACGACTGAGCCAAGGATTGAACGTATGATGCGTTTTGGTGCGTCGCCTTCACGCGATTCGTTATCCCTGGTGCGACCATGGTTTGGGCTGGGGCTGGTCCTGTTGGGACCGGCTGGACCTTGGGTGGTCCAGCCGATGGGGCTCCGACCAGGGCAGTCGGAGCTGGGCGGCCGAAATTCTGGAGTGGTGGTTGGTCGCGTGGGCGTGCATGGAGGCGTGTGTGTGTGTGTTGCGTAGGGTTGCTTGGTTGCTTGGGCCGGCCGGTTCGACTAGACCGGTTGGTTCGGTTGGACCGGATCGGTTAGTCGAGTGTCGAGTCAAAATATTTTAATTATAGTTCGAGATATTTTAATTGTGGACCGGTTATTTTAATTTTAAAGATGAAGGTCCATTTTTATGATTTTTGGTCAAATCTTTTAAAGTTAAATATTTTGGTCAAACTTATTTTAAGTTTTTAGGTCAAAATTGAGGTTATTGGATTTTCAATTTAGTCAAAATTGATAATGAGATTTTAATTGGTCAAAATTGGTCAACTTATTTTAAAGTCATGATTGGTCTTTGATTTCAATGTCAAAATTGGTCAATGGATTTTGAATTAGTCAAAATTGGAGGATTTTAAGGATGTTAAAGGCGAATTTTAAAGTTATGGGCTAAGTTCAATTTTTAAGTTAAGTCCAGAGTTAGTGGGCCAGACTCCTGAACCAGTCCATGACCGAAGCAGAAAATGTAGAAGCCCGAGAATATATATTTAATTATATATGTATTATTCTATGTACGTAAATGTTTTAAAGGAAATGATTAAATATACATTGACGGTCTAAGCTTTTAAATTGCATAATTTTAAGAAATTCACGCATCATGAGATTCTATGAAACGATCAGGAATGATTTTTTTAAGATAAAAACCCGAGGGATTGAAGTGATGTGGCAAAGTTTAATGATGGGAGCTAGCCGGGTAGCCGGGCCCGGGGATCCCCTACTTTGATGTATGATTATGAGTCTATGGATCCATGTGATCACGACATGGTGAAGTGGCATATTAGGTGCTTGGGATCCCGAGGTAAGGTCGGGTGAACCGCACCACCACGTAAGTTGGTTATTTCGACTGATCAGTCACACGCCCGCTCGCATTCACTGATACGACTCATACGTTTTTCATGTTACGTTATGTCATGCCGTATGTACGCTATATATTATGATATGTTATGAGATGTACGAACAAGGTTTTAAGATCATCCATGCATGCATGTTTTAATGTATTTTATTACAAGTATGTGCTCGCATGTGACTTTATGTATATGTACCTTGCTATTTTAAAATATAGAGCATGCTGAGCCTCTAGGCTCACTAGGTTTAAATGGTGAAGGTGATGACCCTATTGATTTCAAGCCGACCGGTGGTGAGAACCTCTGAGCGCCTGTTGGAACAGTACCCCGTGACCACTATGATGTCTTTAGTTTGTTATGATACGCTTTTCAGACATCGATTTTCAGCATGTTCATGTTCAGTACTTTTACTCTGTCTGGTTTTAAACAGTATGGATGATTTTATGTTTTAAAATATTTATTTACTTCTGTTTCAAGTATTGTTGAGAAAATGATTTAAAAGGGAATGAGCCATACCTATTAGTTATTTATTCCACACATGATTTAAAAAAAAAATTCTAGAGTCTGCTTCCATTTCAGAAATATAAGAGATATGTGTGGACCGAGTGTGAGTCCAGTTTCCTGTTGTTGAAAGATAAATTGACTACTGCCCCAGTGGTGATGTTGCCTTCTTCGGGAGGTTTTTTGGTAAGTTGTGATGCATCTCTTAGTGGACTGGGTTATGTTTTGATGCAGAATGGGAGAGTAATTGCTTATGCCTCTCCCTCGATGAAACCTCACAAGACTCGCTATCTCGTTCATGATCTAGAGCTGGCGGCCATTATATTTTCATTGAAGATTTGGTGCCACTACCTTTATGTTCAGTTTGTGGTGTACACCAACCACAAAAGCCTCAAGTATCTCTTTACTCAGTCTGATTTGAATAGCGTCGATGGATGGAGTTACTCAAGGACTTTAATTGTGAGATATAATATCAGCTAGTGCGGGTGAATCTTGTCGCAGATGCCCTTAGTAGAAAAGCTCGGATTTCTATGTTGGCTTCTTTGAGTATCTCAAAGGTGCATGAGAACTTAGGTATGGCTGCTGTTTTCAGCCAGGAAATGACTATTTCGTAGTTTATTATATTCAGGTTGAACCACATGTTGTCTCAGACATTAGAGCAGCATAGAAAAATGACCCGTATATCCATGAGTTGAAATTGAAGTCTTGAGTAGGTCAGTTAGATGATTTTACCATTGCTTCTGATGATGTTTGAGGTTTCAGGGACGATTAATGGTTCCTAACCTGATAGATTTGAAGGAAGCTATCCTGATGGAAGCCCATTGTAGTCATCACAGTGTTCATCCTGGTGTGAGAAAGACGTACTATGCCTTGAAATGTTGTTATTGGTGGGACAACATGAAGAGCGATATTTCAGAGTTTGTGGATCGATGTTTTAACTGTCAGGATATCAAGACTGAGAATGAGGCCTAGTGGTATGCTGTAGAGCTTGGAAGTGCCCCATTGCAACTAGAAGGACATTGTCATGTATTTTATGACCCATTTGTTGGTGCAGCGACGGATCGGGATCCTGCTCCCGAGATTCAACGGAAGTTTTAAAATTTTGATTGAGCCCGGAAATGGTCATACACGAATAAAAGAACTAAACATACAAAGGATGTTTAGAATATACCTTTGGAGACTAGGCGCCCGGCTCCGACCAGTCCGTAGGGGAGGTGGCCCTTCAACGGTTGAACGACTGAATGAATGCATACTCCGGTCCACGATCGGATTCTGAATTTCTTCATCGATTTGCACAAGAAAACCAGTGACGATTTTGTGAACGAAATCTACATGCCGATATGGTCGGAATAAATACCGATGGTGGCGGCGGCGGTGACGGGACGATGTGAGGAGGGGCGAGAGTGAGGTGAGGGAACCGACTAAGGAGTTGTCAATACAACTTGGTACCAATGAATAGCTCCTTTTCCCTATTTATAGATATTTCATGGGATTAAACCAGGTTAATGGGCCCAGGTCAGGTCCAAGCCCATCACAAATTAGTTTCAAGTCCATCATAGTGGTTTCATCATAATCCCGATAGATGATCAGATCGGACCGATCTGCACAGTTTCTAAAATTGTACAATATGATTTGAAAACAACTTTTTAGACCACCTAATCCAAAAATAGCAGTTAGACCCCTATCAGCTAAAAAGAAAGTCATACTTCCCCAGCCAATTTTGGAGGTCATACTCTCAACCTTCCTCCTACTATACTCAACACTTTGAGTACCATTTACGTACGGGAATTGAGAAACCAGTACTTGTGTGACCCTCAATGGTTCACGGATACAGCTAGACATGGGCTCACAACACCTTGTGAATGTGAAAACACCTTTTCGAACTTACACATTGGACCATGGTAAAGCATCTAGAAACATCGCCCCATGACCCCTAGGTATCACTGATAGTGTCTGCAAGAAATAGTTGGTCATGGTTAGCGTACAGTACGGTTCTTTCATCTCAAATATCTCGACTGAATCAACGACCATTGGAGAGTCGCTAGAGATTCTATAGCCATGCATACATATTGAAGATCAATTACTGACATCACATGTGCTACTAGGTAAACCCATTTACCTAAAACACATCTAGTACTCTGACCAGAGATTTTTCACACTATTATCTCCTCATATAGCATAGGATATCCACACACAAGGACGAACGATGAATCCTCGACAACGAAGCATCGACTCATACATGCATCGGACCTCACCCAATCCCGCCACCAGATGACCCCAACGGAGTCGGTAAACAGGTCAAAGTGAGGCACCTATCATGTAGAGTATAAATGACATTTTGAGTAGTAAGGATTAATCTGTACAACCAAGATCTAGGACTTAATCTACTCGACAAATGATAACCACTTGAAAAGTCCAAACGAGGGTAGTTCGATATATCACTAGGTTACTATCCATATGATTTCTCAGAACATCTATATGTTTCATACCAATGAAACGTGGTACTTTGCATCGCAGATGCTAGTATCAAGCTCGGGTGGCTCTTATCCTCTTTTGGACGATCCAATTGAGTAGGAACTAGTTTAGAACACACGGTGACTATTAGATGTATTTCATGATAGCCATCGAATCCGCTATCACATCTATCATACACTATAGTGCATTCAAGGTCTTTATCCAATAATTTATAATCATAATAATGAAGATAAAGAATGCCATGAATATGCGAATTTCATAAATAAAGATCATTTTACATAGAGTAAACAAGAACCCACATGTCACAAGTTAGCTATTTGGGCACCTAATCCAACACCATTTGCCTCGTTCTAACCGAGGGTGTGATGCAGTTTGTGTTAAAGGAGGTGCCCAGCTAGCCAACCGTGGGCTTTGTTGACTCTACAGTAAAAATGATCTTTATTCATATAATTCACATTTGCCTGACATTATTTATCTTCATTATTATGATTACAAATTTTTGGATAAAGACCTTGAATGCATTATAGTGTATGTTAGATGTGATAGTGGATTTGATGGCTATCATGAAACACATCTAATAGTCACTGTGTATTCTAAACGAGTTCCTAATCTATTGGACCGTCCAAAAGAGGATAAGAGCCGCCCGAGTTTGAGACTCTCATCTGCGATGCAAAGTACCATGTTTCATTGGTAGGGAACATAGTGATGTTCTGAGCATGCAGATGGATAGTGACCTGGTGATCTATCGAATTACCCTCGTTCGGACTTTCCATGTGGTTATCATTTATTGAGTGAATTAAGTTCAAGGTCTTGATTGTACAGATTAATCCTCATCACTCGAAACATCATTGAGACTCTACATGATAGGTTCCTCACTTTGACCCATTTATCGACTCCGTTGGGGTCATCAAGTGGCGGGATTGGGTGAGGTCCCAATGCATGTAGGAGTCGATGCTTCGTTGTCGAGGATTCACCGCTCGCCCTTGTGTGTGGATATCCTATGCTATCTGAGGATATAATAGTGTGACAAATCTTTGGCCAGAGTACTAGATGTGCTTTAAGTAAATGGGTTTACCTAGTAGCACATGCGATGTCACTATTTGATCTCCAAGATGTATGCATGGCTATGGAATCTCTAACGACTCTCGATTTACCAATGGTCGTTGATTCAATTGGGATATTGAGCTGAAAGGATCGTACTGTATGCTAACCATGACCGACTGGTTCTTACAGGCACTATCAGTGATACCTAGGGGATCATGGAGCGATGTTGCTAGACGCTTTATCATGGTCCGATGGGTAAGTCTTAAAATATGTTTTCGGCGTCACAAGGAGTTGTGAGCCCACGAATAGCTGTATCCCTGAACCATTGAGGGTCACACAAGTGCTGGTTTCTCAATTACCATACGGAAATGTTACTCAAAGTGTTGAGTATAGTAGGAGGAAGGATGAAAGTATCACTTCCTAAATTGGCTGGGGAAGTATGACTTTCCTTTCAGCTGATAGGGGCCTAACTGCTATTTTGGATTAGGTGGTCCGAAAAATTATTTTCACATCATAATGTTCAGTTTTTGAAAACTGTACAGATCGGTCCGATCAGATTGTCGATTGGTATTATGATGAAGCCATAGCGATGGACTCGAAACCAATGTTCCTTGGGTCTAGGCCTGACCTGGGCCCATTAACCCGGTTTAAAACCATGAAATATATATAAATAGGGGCTTAACGGGAGCTATTCATTTGTACCAAGTTGTATTGACAACCTCCATAGCTCCCCTACCCTACTCTCACTCTCCTCCTCCGCCCGCCGCCGACGCCGCCTGCCGTCTGCTGCGCCGCTGTCGTCGTTGGAATTCTTTTCGACCGTCTCGGCGTGAAGATTCCGTTCGCAAACTCTTCACTGTTTTTCAAGTGCAGATAAGTGAAGGAATTGAGATCCCGATCATGGACTGGATTAGACGATTGGAGCTGTTCAACACTTGAAGGGCTAATCTCCTTTTGCGGAATAGTTGGAGCTAGGCTCCAAGTCGCCAAAGGTAAATACTCTAAAAATCCTATGTTTAGTTTTATTATTCGTGTATTGACTGTTCCCGGTCAATTTAATTTTTAAACTTTCGCTGCGCCACGGGAGCGGGATCCGGATCTGCCGCTGCGCCAATAGTGGTATCAGAGCACCAGGGTCGGATCTGTCAATATACGAAATTTTGCTTAATTCCATCACAAAATCGATTTTTCGAAAAAAAAATTTCCGGCGATCTGCCGCCGTGCCACAGCCAAGCGACCGTCACGTAGGTGCCTCACGCCCTCGCACAGTTTGCACGCGCTAGTTGCGGGATCGTCCCGCATTTCCCTTGCGCACGTTGTGCAAGACGTTGCGGGATCATCCCGTATTTCCTGCACGCACGTTGCACCAGACGTTGCGGGATCATCCCGCATGTCTCGCGTGCACGTTGCGGGACCATCCCGCAAGTCCCGCATGCACGTTTCACGCAAACATGGTGGGATCGTCCCGCAAGTCTCGCCCGAATGTTACGCGAAGACGTTGCGGGATCGTCCCACATGTCCCACCCGCACGTTGCGGCAGAAGTTGCGGGATCGTCCCGCATGTCCTGTGCGCACGTTACATGCATACATTGCGGGATCATCCTGCATGTCCCGCGTTCATGTTATGCGCAGACGTTGCGGGATCGTCCCGCATGTCCCGCGCGCATGTAGCTGCGGGCGTCGTATGCAACCGTTGCGCACAACGCCCGCAACATCCCACCCGACATGTGCGCGCTGGTCGTGCACGGGGCTATGCACAACGTGCTGCACGAGTGCGTCGACAACGGGGTGGTGATGTGGCGGCGAGTTTTGCTACCTAGGGTTTTCTCGAGCGTGACCCGAGAAGCCCGATGGGTTTTTGGGCCGATACTTGCTATCGGGCTTTTTGGTTGGACCGAAATTATTTTGAAAAATTTCGAGGTGTTGGACCTAAAATTGTTTTAAGGCCAAAATTATTTGATGCAATTAAAATAACGAAATACGATTTTTTTGGAAAAAATAAAATTTGATTTGATTATTTAATTATGTCAATTAATTGGATTAGTTGAATTAATAATATTGTTTGGGATGATCGACAGTCATGCCCAATGTGTTAGGTGTATGATAGGTTTTACTATGCTTGGTTGTAATATTGTTGATATTATTTTAAAGTTGGCCTGGTTTATGGCCCGTTCCCACCCCTGTATATGTATCCCTATTTGTCATTGATATTTAAATGTAAATATTAGACTTAGTGGGAGATAAGTTTGAAGATGGTGGAGTTGATGATCAAAGATATTGAAGAACGAAGACATGTGAAAGTGGAACTTTATGTAATAGGATTGCATTTGCATATTGAATATCATGTTGGATCTGTTTATACAGATCAGAATCTAAGTTTTTGTTAGAGTAGATGCCCAACTAGCCAACTTGTGGCATGTGGGTTTTCATTGACTCTTGTACAAACGATCTTTATATATGATATTCGCATTCTTTTATATGGCATTCTTTACTTTCATTATGTGTGTAATGATTTACAATTGTGTTGAGTAAAGACCTAGATTACACTAAAGCGTATGTCAGATGTGATAGTGGGTATGACGGCTATCATGAAACACATCTAATAGTCGCTGTGTATTCTGAACATGTTCCTAGTCGATGGGGCCGTCAAAACGAGGATAAGGCCGCCCGAGTTCGAGACTAGTATATGCGATGCGAAGTACCATGTTTCATTGGTAGGGAACATTGTGATGTTCTGAGCAAGCAGATAGATAGTGACCTGGTGATCTATCGAACTACCCTC
>KV014958.1:217673-240750 GCA_001598015.1 Dorcoceras hygrometricum | reverse complement strand
TCAGCAGATACATTCCTTGCGAGCAATCAGCAGTTGTTCTTGTTTCGATCACAGGTACATATTTGAGTTTTAACGTGTTTTGCTAAGGAGTACTAAACGACAACGTTCAAGTAAGTTGGAACGACGTCGTTGGAATGCACAGTTATTTATCAGCAGTTGAAAAGAATTCTTGAAGAGAATCAGCAGTTGCTTAGTATATTTCGTTGGAGAATGCGAAACGACAGCGTTTGGATAAGTTGAAATGACAGCGTATTGATTGGCTTAGACAATTCGGCAGAAGCATTCTTTAGAGAAATCAGCAGAAGCATTCCTTAGACAAATCAGCAGAAGCATTATTTCAGCAGATGTTTTCGTTAAGAGAAGAGTCAGCAGGTAGCTACAGTTTCCTTTAGTTCCGTTGATAGGTTTTTTCGATAGGGAAGAACCAGCAGGTGCATTACTTGATGATAACCAGCAGGTGCACTATTTAAGGGAAACCAGCAGACAGCTACAGTGAAATTTACCAGCAGGTGATCTTTGAGAATAGCAAAGCGATGTTGCCAGAAATCAGTCGTTGAGTTTTACAAAGGACCAGTCGGTGGAAAAACACAAAATGCTTGTCAGCAGTTGAAATTTCTCATGTGTTTTTCCAGTCACAGGATTTGAAACGACGAAAGAAAAGCTGGTAAACAGAAGTAATTTCAGGCACAAGCATGAAATAAATTCAAATACGATAGTTCACTCAAAAAGGAAAATATCTTCAAGATCGTACTATTGCCTGGAATTAAGGAGACAGCGTGTGTACTATATTGGGTAAATAGTACAATGTACAGAGGCCGTTTCTCCATGTTTGCACAAATATAGAAAGAAGACAAATTGACTCTGTGAATGAGCAATTTACCTTTTAGTGGAGCAGGAATTACGGTGTACGATTTTGGCAGAAATTCAAATGGGATTCATTTCCTTTGGAGAATTAAATGACCGTTGCAATCGAAGACTATAAATACCAGCAAAAGTGTTGAAGAAAACACACTTTGCCATCTATTCATCGCGGTTACGCTGTCAAATTATTTACAGAGCTCTCTATCTGATTGAAATATTCAAAAATCTCACAAGACTCGAAGAACACCTTCTGTTGATCTTCATAGACAAATATTCGAGTCATTCTCTGGTTCATTTATTGAATCGAGTTTCTTTGTTTTAGAAACCAGAGAATTTTTACAGAACTCACGTGTATTCATTGTTGTATTTAATTGAGTCTGTAAATAACTGGCTTGGTGAAGGAGTTCAAAAACATATTTTCGATACTTGTAACCAGCAACAAAGTCTGCGTGTGGAGTTAGTGAGTCTAGGAGTCCATACAAGTGCTGCTTGTGTGGGTGGGTGTTTGCAGAGGTCCTGTAACCATCAAAGTCTTCTAGTGATACCTTCCAAGGAGGAAGAAGGGGAGACGTAGGACATTGAAGTCCGAACTTCCAGAAACAAATCTCTGACTCTATCTTTACATACATCATTTATTTATTATTGCTTGTTACTCACTGTTCACAAGTCAATCGGCCTTTTTACGCACAAATATTGTTGGCCGAGAAGCTTGCATAAAACTGAGATACCAAAACATTTTAAAAGAGTTTTGAAATAGAAAAATCGAAGAAGTTCATTCAACCCCCCTTCTGAACTCCTATTTGCTTAGTGATCCTATTTCTGGGACCATCAGCCGAGTTGCGTGCTGCTTTTGATTTCAAACCATTTTTAAATTGCACGTAACTAAGGGTTCGGTGTCTTCAACTGTGTGAGAGTCTACGTGAGTTGTGTGAGAGCTCACGGACACCCTCTATTTTTTGGGACCAACAATTGGTATCAGAGAAGGTTGTTCATGAATAATGCATTTTTCTTCGAAAAATTTTCAAACGGTTTAAAAATTCTGTCTGCTCTGATAGTGTTTCAAAAGCTTGTCTATGCTATAAAATTTTTAAGGCTTTCAAAACTAATTTTATATGGATAGGGGGAGGAATGTCTATTGAATTGTAGAGCAGTTTCTCGACAGAAAAGTGCAGCAATATCTGTTCCGACGAGCTGACATATTGCGCGAGATCTGTGGATGCCAAGATCCCTAGGTTTGGCGAGGCTATAACTTAGGGAAAAATGGAAGAGATTCTGTAAATTGAATCTTCTATTGCTTCTCTGGTCTAAATGAATGAGAACCTTTGAGTAGCATAGATGGTGTTTTAAAAATATCAAGAACTTGTTTTCACAAAATGTCGTCCCTCGAAAAAAAAGGGTTTTACTTTCAAAATAAAATCACCCCATGCTCTGTTTAGGGGGGGTTTTGTTTTAAACATTGAGGGGTAGACATGATTTCGAGACCCTTTTTGATTTCCACAAAAAGGGGGAGAAATGTTTTTTAGCATAAACATACCTGCATAAGTTTATCCAGATTTTGTGTAAATCAAAAAAGGGGAAATTGTTGGATCTGTTTATATAGATCAGATCTAAGTTTTGATTGACACAAAATCTGTTAATATATTACTAATGGCTTATATGACTTGTGCAGTGCACTTGATTAAGAAGGAAGGAAGATATCCAAATTGGAACAGTGAGGGGACGCCTAAGCTGGTTCGATTGAAGATATCTATGCTGGAACAGTGAGGGGACGCCCAAGCTAGTACAACAGAAGTCTTCCAGATTGCAGGGAACACCAAGCTGGTTTACCAGTGATAGGATCAATAAAACCGAAATAAGAGACAAAATAAGCCCAGGAGTTCCAAAGGGGGGGTTGAATGAACTGTTAGAGTAGATGCCCAACTAGCCAACTTGTGGCGTGTGGGTTTATAGACTCTTGTATGAAACAATCTTTATATATGATATTCGCATTCTTTTATATGGCGTTCTTTACTTTCATTATGTGTGTAATAATTTACAATTGCGTTGAGTAAAGACCTAGAATGCACTGAAGCGTATGTTAGATGTGATAGTGGGTATGACGGCTATCATGAAACACATCTAATAGTCGCTGTGTATTCTGAACATGTTCCTAGTCGATTGGGCCGTCAAAATGAGGATAAGGCCGCCCGAGTTCGAGACTAGTATCTGCGATGTGAAGTACCATGTTTCATTGGTAGGGAACATTGTGATGTTCTGAGCATGCAGATAGATAGTGACCTGGTGATCTATCGAACTACCCTCCTTCGGACTTTCCAAGTGGTTACCATTTGTCGAGTGGATAAGTCCAAGGTCTTGGTTGTACTGATTAGTCCTCACGACTCGAAACGTCATTGAGACTCTACATGATAGGCGTCTCACTTTGACCCGTTTGCCGACTCACTTGGGGTCATAAGGCGTCGGGATTGGGTGAGACCCCGATGCATGTAGGAGTCGATGCATCGTTGTCGAGGATTCACCGCTCGCAGACATGCGTGGATATCCTATGCTATCTGAGGAGATAATAGTGTATAAATCTCTGGCCAGAGTACTAGAAGTGTTTTAGGTAAATGTGTTTACCTAATTTACACTCACGATGTCACTATTCGATCTCCAAGATGTATGCATAGCTATCGGATCTATAGCGACTCTCGATTTACCAATGGTCGTTGATCTGATCGGGATATATGGATTGAAAGGACCGTACCGTACGCTAACAACGACCAACTGGTTCTTGCAGGCACTATCAGTGATACCTAGAGGATCATGGGGCGATGTTGCTAGACGCTTTACCATGATCCGTTGGGCAGGTCCGGAATTGTGATTCCGGAGCCACAATGGTTGTGGGCCCACGGCTAGCTGTATCCCTGAACCATTGAGGATCACACAAGTACTAGATTCGAGATTCCCGCACGGATATTCAGCTGAATGTGTTGAGCACGAGAAGAGGATTTCGGGAAGTGAAACTTCCTAAAAGTCAACAGGGGTCAAACCGGGGTTTACCGCTGTTGAGGGGCAAAACGGTCATTTTGCACCGGGGTTCTGAAAAACGGTTTTTCAGATCATATTATTCAGTTTTGGAAACTGAGTCGATCGGTCCAATCTGATCGGCGATCGGAGTTACGATGAAGTCTCGGTGGTGGAGATGAACTGAATGTTCATTGTTGGACCCGGGCCCGTTGGGCCGGTCCAAGTCCAACAATTAATCTATTTAATATATATACTTAAGAGACTTGATTAATTTAATTTTAACTCATCTCAACCCTAACCCTAAAAGCATTAGCCGCCTCCCCTCCTCTCCACATACGCCGCCGTCGCCGCCCGCCGTGCGCCGCCGCCCGTCTTCGCCGGAAAATCGTTTCCGGCCAATTCGACGAGGAGAATCCGTTCGTGCTGATCTCGTCAGTCCTTCTAGTGTAGGCTGACAAAGGAGTCTCGTTTCTGGTCGTGGACCGGATTGGCGATATCTACTGCAATATACCGAGAAGAGCCGACGTTATTGTAACTACGGTTGGAGCCAGGCACAAGTGCCAGCAAGGTAGTGGTTTTGAACACCCTATGAATGACGATAATTGTTATTGAATTTTTCGTATTGATCGTCTCCCGACTTATGTTTTCTGTCTTCCGCTGCCTCGCCGGGGGGCGGATCCGGATCACCAACATGAACTCCTTCGATTTTTCTATTTCAATCCTTTTAAACGATTTTACAAGCCCGTGCTTAACTCAAAATCGAGTGACCAGCTTTGAGGCTCTCAGTTCCAACATGTTTTCTCGGTTAACTAAATAGTGCGGAAATAAACCGTTAAATAGTGAACAGTAAATAAATAACAATGCAAGTAAATAAATACATTGGGTCAAGAGTTTGTTTTTGGAAGTTCGGAGATCAATATCCTACGTCTCCCCTTCTTCCTTTTCAGGAAGGTTCCACTAGAAGGCTTTGATGATTACAGCTTCTGCAAACACCCACTCACTCAAGCCTCGCTTTGAGTGAACTACTAGCAACCACAATCAACGCAGAATCCTCTGCTGATTACAAACAAACGTAATTTTAGAACTTCTTGAGATAGCAAGTTCTTTATAGACTCTGTTCTGAATTTATGAATGAATACAACACTAACAGAGTTTGTAACACTTCTGGTTTCTTATACAATAAGACTCGATTTCTAATGTAAACCAGAAAGAGAATACTGAAGGTTAAGAATTGAAAAGCTTTAAGGATTGTTCTTCGAGATATGAGAACTGCGATTGAGTTGAAATTATAAGCGCGAGGAAGAAGACGATTGCGACGAGCGAGAGAGAGATTCTCTGCTTGAACCACTTCAGCTATTTATATGCATCCATCTTCAACGGTTATTTAATGAGCCAGTAGACACAAACCATTTTTGAATATCTTCATCGTACAGAGCATTAATTGCGCCATTAATGCTTGTGTAGAGGTTTGTCGGCTGTTGTCAGAGCTTTAGCAAACTTTATACCAAAATTAGGTAAACATCGACTGAACCAACTCTGTGTTCTGTACGATATACTACAAATAGCTCTGATCTTGAACAACTTTAATCCACTTTGTCTTATAGGCTTTATACATTTTAATCTCGATCGTTGAATCCTCTGGAATGAATAGCTGTTAAGATCTGAAATCCCTCTCTGAGAATAATATCAGCTTTCGTTGCTGCAGAGATCTGAATCTGTTTCGGATCTGAACTCTTCTTCGGTTTTGATCTCAAATATGATTTCGTATAAATATGAGCTTTAAGATCTTTATTCTTTACGAATACTTCCCTTTTGCTCTCTTTATCTGAATCTTCGTCTGATCTGAAATCCCTCTCTTCGAATAATATCAGCTTTAACTGCTGTTGAGATCTGAACTGCTAAGGACCAATCAAAACGATTACTAACTCAGTTCTGTTCCTTAGAAGCATCTGATCTGATCTGATCGATTACACACTGATCTCATCTGTTATGCTCTGATCTGATCTCTTATAGAAGCCTCTGAACTGAACTGATATCCTCTGATCTGATCTGTTCTGTAACCCTCTAAACTGACCCGATACGCTCTGATATGAAATCGTCATATAAGCCTCTTGACTGTTCTAAACCGCTCTGATCTGAAACACTCTGATCTGATCTCAATAAGACGCTTAATCCAAATCTGAACGGATCTGAGTCCCCGATACTTATCGTTCAAATCTGATATCCTTAAATTCTGTTCTTTGTCTTGTTTGTGTTATCACCAAATCTTCGTAGCAGCTTTTGACTTAAAAAGAGACAAAAATAAATTTCTCTAAGTCTTTGCTATATTTTCAATAAGGACGGCTAAGTATAAGAGTTTTGTACAAGAACCGAATAAGAAAACCATCGGATAAAACCAGAGCTTCTGCTCCCTCTTCCTTTATGTGATCCACCTCCTCTCTTAGAAGGTTCACTGCTATTTCCACCACCTCCTGGTCCAGGTCTGCTTCGACCTTCAGGCTGCGGACCACCATTACTTCCTTCCCCATTTTTGTCATCACACCCTATATTTATGTAGGCAATGATTTCTGAAAGTTGAGCACGAAGAGTAGAGAGGCCCTCCTGAGTTTCCAAACGGAATGCTACCAATTCATGCGTCAAAGCAGCCTTCTGAATCTGTACTTCCCGTCGGACATCATTGATTTGAGCTCTAAATACCATATCCTGACGTGCGGTAGATTGTGCAAAAACGAGCTCAAGTTTTGTAATCTTCTGTGTAAGTTCAGCTTTGAGCTCGTCTATACTTTCTCGAGTTTGCAGCTGCTCAAGTTGAGTCTGATCAATGGATGCTCACAGCTGTGCATTCGATTATGTGAAGTTGGTGGATGGAAAAGCAACAGTAGGCATGTGAATCTGAGGAATATTATCTATAAGTGCATACTGGAATCATTGGAAGAAGATGAGCTGGTAGAAGTCAAAATTTCTGAGCTTGGACTGTCTGAGATCTGCTGACAAAGAAATCAACAAAACCTTCAGCACTCTGACCGTGCTGAACAACGTAAAAAATGCCTGTAGGTACTGTCTCTGAGCTCAAAACTGAATTAACGACAACTATATCTGTACAATGATTTACTGAACCCACTGGCTGTAGATGTACCAAAAAGAGAAAACTGAACAACATCGGTACAAATCTCTTCCCAGTTCTTCTGAAAAATCGCAGAGTAAGGTCTTCGAGAATCAAGGTCCTGGACTGATTCAATGAAAACACAAAGAGGGGCAAAAGAATCCACAAACCGCCTCTGAGGTAGCTGCTTCTTCTGTTTTGAAATAATTGGCCACGATAACCTTGCAGGTTTAGGATTTGCGCCCTGTACTACTGTCCAAGACTCATCAATAAAGAGTAGAGACCTTACCCAGCTAGTTGAAGAAATACTTGGATAAAATTGGGAATGTATCCCTCTGCTCTGGTCAACAGCTCCTCAAACAGATTTGAGGTAGACGACCGTGTCCACTCCAGCTTATGTAGCTTCAGTTGCTCCATCAATTTTATCAATACAAGGTGGTGAGCGTCTGAAAGCAAATCCAAAACTTGAAGATCAATGGCTGAAGTGGGCGTGCCAGATTCAAAATTGCTTCGCAAAAATTTCCTAAGTAGCATCTCTGTATACTTAGCCGTAATGTACAATCACCTCTGTACAGCTATCTGTAACGAATCAGTTTCATCCCATTTCAGTAGCAACTCTTCTTTTGCTGCCAAATCCGAAACTGACTTCAATGCCGCTAAACCACGAATACTGAAAGAATTAAATAATGAAGCTATCTCTTCTATAACTGCGTCTCTCATCTGTAAGAAAATCTACATCTCCAAAAATCAAGGCAAAATCTCTTTGGATGGATTACCCTTTATCTCCTCCACAAGGGGCGCCTTCCCCTTGTCCATAGGGTCAATCTTCGGAAGGGTGGCCTTGTACCAGTCCACTTCCTTTATTTTTATTCCACGACCAAATTTAATCTGAGTTGGCTCCTCAGCCAAGATAGATGGAAGAATCATATCCTCACGGATCTACTTCAAAATTTCATCAATCGGCAGTGACTCTTCATCAGACGCTGATGCTATAGTAAGCTTCAGAACCTTGCTCAAGGGTTCCTTGTCCTCCAAGTCAGTTGCTTTCTCAATTTTCTCCTCATCTACTTTCTCATCTTTCTCCTTCTCAACCGTCTCCTTCTTTTCTGTCTCCTCCTCATCTTGCTCCTCCTTTTCTGTTTCCTCCTCACTTGTCTCCTCTTGCAAAATCAATTTGTGTTTGGGAGCTTGGCGTCTTTGGACTGTGGGACTCTCAGCAGAGACTACAGAAATTGGCTCAGAATCTTGTACCACTGGTACAATAGATAAATCCTTTACTGTGGGAGCAGGTCTCCCAGTAGTGCGTTTCTTCTTCGCAACAGGTTCAGCAGCGGGACCTGGTCTCCTCTTCACTGCTGCCTTGACAATGTCAGGCCTCGTGCTCAAATCAGAGATAAAACATACAAACACACGCGGAAGCTATCAAAAATCAGGTAAAATTTTCACTTTTGGCCTGACGGTTTAAGATAATATAATTTAAAATAATACGATACTAAAAATAGAATCCCAGTTTACGAAAATAACCACAACAATAACAGTATAGCATAAAACAAGTATCAGACTCCAACAATCAAATACACCAACGAAGCACAGGGCATCTCCCCGGCTAACTGGACCGATACATATACATATGCTATACGCCACTGGGATACTCTAACCACCTCCTGGGGCACCACCAGCTGGACTAAAACCACGACCAGCTGTAAAACCTGGGTTTCCTGAAAACAACACAACAAGGAAAACAACCAAGCCCCAGAGGGACATGGGGTCAAACCCCAGTATGGAGAGAAACTATAAAACAGCAGTAAACAGCAAGAATGAAATGCAGATGCTATGCATGAAAAAGGAGACAACAGCTCAACGGAAACTGCAACGGAAATATGTGGCCACGGTGAGTGTAGGACATGTGGGTGCTACCCACTCACCCCTACTCGCCAACCCTTACCAGATGCATCAACACCCAACCTATGAACTGTTGTAGCTAGCCACTCGACGCATAGGGGAAATGAGAGTGCGGAATCGCCGCTCGCCCTCGCATCCTGGTAAGAAAACAAAGAAGCAACAACGAAACAAGGCAATGGATGCCACAACGGAAATGGAATGTCATGCGTGTATGCAACATGATGGAACACAAGCATATAAACATATGCAACGCTGCAATTAAACACAAATAGCATACACAGTCCTCAACCAGGACAATAACAAAGCACGGTAATGCAACACAGCCATCTCGCAATTCATCCAAGCCAAGTTTAACGCTGAATTACAAGCTCAAGATCCGTGGAAATGAGAGTGCGGAATCGCCGCTCGCCCTCGCATCCTGGTAAGAAAACAAAGAAGCAACAACGAAACAAGGCAATGGATGCCACAACGGAAATGGAATGTCATGCGTGTATGCAACATGATGGAACACAAGCATATAAACATATGCAACGCTGCAATTAAACACAAATAGCATACACAGTCCTCAACCAGGACAATAACAAAGCACGGTAATGCAACACAGCCATCTCGCAATTCATCCAAGCCAAGTTTAACGCTGAATTACAAGCTCAAGATCCGTACCTCTTCTGCACAACAATTACCCAATTCAGATTCCTCGAAGGGGCAAGCAAGTCATGGCCTACACAAAATCTGCCAAACACACGATGCACAGATTTCAGGAAAAAGCCTACACAACCTCACGGCCCTCATACAATTTCTCACGGCCAAACACTAAAGTTCACGGCTGGTAATTCATATGCACAAACCAGCCTTCAACCCTACCCAAACAACTTAACAGGAAGCTTAATACCAGGCTGGGAACAAGATTTCAACACAAATTCGAAAGACTACCTGCAACCAAGCAACGCACGGTCGAATCACAGCAGCTTCGAGCTTTCGTTCCAGCCAACTACAGCTTCTAAAATGGGTACGAGATGAAAGATCTTTCCAAGAGGAGTCCAACGCTACCTCAAACGTGAAAAATGGTGGCCGGAATCAACGGGAATCGTCGGATAAATCTACGGTGAACAGTATCCAAGGGTTTGAGAAATAGAGAACGAAGGTCGGGAGAATTTGCTAAGTATGGATTCTGTTTCCTCAATAATGGAAGGCCAACACTTTCAATATATACACGCGAGAAGTCTGAATAAAATGCCCACCGATAGAAACAGCTTTCAAGACTTCTAAACGCACAACAGATTCCACAAAAAAACAACGCAGGCGCTAAGCAACGCTCAACCCCAAAACGACGTCGCTCCTGGCCACGGAGAAGTCTGGTCGCTAATACATCACGAGAGCTTTCAAGACTTCTAAACGCACAACAGATTCCACAAAAAAACAACGCAGGCGCTAAGCAACGCTCAACCCCAAAACGACGTCGCTCCTGGCCACGGAGAAGTCTGGTCGCTAATACATCACGAGAGAAATCTGAACAAAACGCGCTAAAAGTTGGAAGGAGCGCTATCACTAAAACGACGTCGCACAGCGCCATAGGTGAAATCTGAATACTAGCGCTAAAAGCTGGACGCTGAAGTCTGAACACTCGAACGCTACTAACAAAACAGATCTCTCCTATAGTGTTCACCAAACGGTGTCGTTGCAACTCATCTAAACGACATCGTTTCATCCACAACACAAAAACACGCGGGGCAGACTTCACACGAAATAGCGCACAGATCTCTCCTACACAGGACGTCCAGATCTCACAAAAACGACGGCGTCTCAAGCCCTCTCGCTACAAAACACGCCGCAACGCTAAGCGCCCAGATTTCACCTCTCGCCGAACAGATTTCTCACAAACCCGAGAAGATCTCTCAAACCAGATTTCTCAACAAAATCTCAAAAATACCAAAATTTCCAGAATTATTCTAAACGCGATTTCCGACCCGAAAATGCAAACGAAACTTTCAAACAGAGATCTGAACCACCAGAAATCTCTAAAATCCGATTAATTCAACAATTAATCTTATATTACGATTTCAGGTCTCACAGACAACCTTATCCACCACAACCTTCTCCTTCACCTCTTCAGAATCTGTCAGCAAAGATTTGTCCTTAGCAATGTAGGTGCCGACAGCCTTGACATTAAGAACCTCCAGAGGTGGGAACGGCTTTGATTCCCCCAGAGTCATACCTGGTGCTCCCTTTAGAAGAATACAGAGTTGAACTGCAAACCCACGGGCTTGCTTTGATGAGGAGGTCACCATCTCCTTCAGAATATCAAATAAGATTCTGCTCCAATTGATTTTGATTCCGCCATGGATGGCTGTCATGAGCAGAAACCTTTCGTGTGTGACTGCATCAAAAGAGCCAGCTTTTGCTGTAACAGTCTTGGCCAAAATATCATTCAACAGACAAAACTCGATCTTCATCTATTTCTTCTTGAAAGAAGTCTTAATCGGTTTACCACTCATAGAAAAGGCTTTCCTCGCTTCATTTATTAGATCTTTAGGCAACTCATCCACAGACGTCAGCCCTTCTGACGGTAGATCGAAAATTCCAGCAAACTGCTCCTCAGAAATTTCTACAAACTTTCCCTGAACCGAGATTATCACTGTATTTTCTCTCACAAAGGCGTTGACAAAGAAGTTCTCCAAATCATTTCATAAACAACAGCTGAACATCCCAAAAATCCACAGAGTCCTGATGGGTCTAGGGATTCAAACATCGAAACCATACCGCTATCAGAAAGACTCAAAACGGAGTCGAAGTTGACTTGTAGAGCATTCTGAATAAGTGAAGCAGCCATTGTAGTTGAAAGATCGAAGAAAAATGCTGAGAACGAAGAAAATCTGCAAACAAAGAAAACACTGAAAGCACGAGAGTAATATTTCAAGGTAAGTGTTAGAAGAAATGAAAATGACATATAAAAGGAAAAAGAATACGAACGGTACAAGTAAACAGTGTGGATGTGACATTTCGCATGATGACAACACACGTGTCAATCATCCGATGGTGCGATCAGAATTTGAAAAGGATTTTGAAATTTTGACCCGTACGATTAAAAGTAAAAAAAATGAAGCGCCATTTTACAATACATCACAACCGTTGATCTTTTATATGTTCCATCTAGGGTACTTCAGATCAGATCACATATAAGTATCAGCTGTATATACCCGTAAGCTGAAAGATTCAGATTACACGTATTCAGCTGACTCAGCACTTATTCTCTGATCTGTTGTTCCCCCTAAAGCTGAGGTTCTCCCAAAGATGAATTTCACCAAATCTGAGGTTCCCCTTCGTTTCCCCTGAACAGAAGACCCAAATATGAAGTAAACTAAAGCTGTTCAACCTTCAAATTCTCGCACAACAATAGATTAAGACAATTCTAAGAGACCAAGAATATTCGAAAATACAAAAACTTAGCGTTTGGTAGAGGCTTTGTGAAGATATCAGTAACTTGCTGCTCCGTTGACACATATTACAGCCGGACGTCCTTCTTAAGCACGTGATCTCTTATGAAATGATGCCTTATGTCTATGTGCTTTGTTCTTGAATGCAGCACAGAGTTCTGAGTGATGGCTATCGCATTGGTATTGTCACAAAAAATAGGAGCTTCAGAAGCATCAATGTCTTAGTCTTTAAGCTGATGTTGAATCCATAAGATCTGCACAGCAGCTTCTAGCTACAAGATACTCTGCTTCAGCTGTGGACGTAGCAATATATGTTTGCTTCTTACTAAACCAAGAAATTAGTCGATGTCCCAAAAATTGACAAGTACACTAGTGCTTCGCCTTTCAATCCTACAACCTACATAATCTGCATCGCTATAACCGATTAGTTGAAAACTGGAGTCTTTGGGATACCAAAGACCCACACTGGAAGTTCCTTTAAGATATTTTAAAATCCGTTTAACTGCAATATAATGCGATTGTTTGGGCTCAGCTTGGAATCTAGCACACATACAGACAGCAAACATGATGTCTGGTCTGCTAACAGTCAAGTAAAGCAGTGAGCCAATAATACCTCGATATAAAGATACCTCAGTTGCAGTTCCAGCTTCATCTTTGTCAAGTTTTATTGAAGCACTCATAGGGGTAGCTGCTGCTGAACTATTTTCCATGACAAATTTCTTCAGCAGTTCTTTCGTATACTTAGCTTGATTGATGAATATTGCATTCTCAAGCTGTCTAACTTGTAAGCCTAGAAAGAACGTCAGCTCTCCCATCATGCTCATATTAAATTTTTCCTGCATCAACTTAGAAAACGTCTGGCACAATTTGGGGTTAGTTGACCCAAAAATAATATAATCAACATATATTTGTACCAAAAGAACATGATCATTTTTCACAAATTTAAATAAGGTCTTATCAACTGTGCCTATTACGAAATCATGATCAATGAGAAATTTCGAAAGTGTTTCATACCAAGCTCTGGGTGCTTGTTTCAACCCGTATAGAGCTTTATCCAGTTTATAGACGTGATCTGGATATGTATGATTGATGAAGCCACGAGGTTGTGCAACATACACTTCCTCAGTCAAGATGACATTAAGAAAGACACTCTTTACATCTATCTGTTGATGAAGCCACGAGGTTGTGCAACATACACTTCCTCAGTCAAGATGACATTAAGAAAGACACTCTTTACATCTATCTGAAAGACTTTGAAGTCTTTGAATGCAGAAAATGCAAGAAACATGCGGATGGCCTCTAATCTTGCTACAGGAGCGAAGGTTTCATCAAAATCTATTCCTTCAAGTTGTCTAAAACCTTGAGCTGCTAGTATAGCCTTGTTTCTAATAACAACAACATCCTCATTCAGTTTGCTTCGAAAGACCCATTTATTTCCTACTCTGAATGATTAGTAGGTCGAGGAACTAACTGCAATACATTGTTTCTCTTAAATTGGCTAAGTTCATCTTGCATAGCATCTATCCAGCTTGGGTCTGCTAAGGCTTCTTCTATCAGCTTAGGTTCTATATGAGAAATGAATGCTGAATTGAAGTACTCATACATAAGCTGACCTCGTGTGCAAACAGGAGAATGTACATTACCTATGATCTGCTCAGGTGGATGATTTCTATTCCACCAAAGATCAGATCCGATTGGATTTGCTCCCTATTCAGCTGGGATGTCTGGCTGTATTGCTTCATTTGATACCAATTGATAACTGTTGTTGATAGCTTGTGTATCTGAAGCTGGTCTGGATACCACTTGATGGATTGTATCATCAGCTCAAGCATATTCTTGTGCATTAGTTGTTCCATCATCTGCTGCTGGCACACTGGTTGCGATCTGTTCCTGCACTTGGTCAACATTAGTCAAATCAATGACTTCTATGTTACCCATCATATCTTCTTGTGCATTTGAGATGTCATCGTATGGTGTGTCCAGTGCTGGCTGGTTATCAGCTGAATATCAAATCTGTGCCACATCATCAGTTGAGTCATCAAATCTGGTTGATTCCAGACGTGAACACAAGTCATTTAAGCTCCCGCTGAATTAGATCGAAAGCTGGTCTCATCGAAGACAACGTGAGCTGATTCTTCAACCGTCAAGCTCCGGTTGTTAAACACTCTATAAGATTTGCTCACAGCTGAGTATCCAAGGAATAAACCTGCATCAGATTTAGCATCAAAGGCAGTTAGATGATTTTTACCATTGTTGTGAATGAAACATCTGCATCCAAACACCCTGAAATAAGAAATGTCAGGTTCTTGCCACTCCAAATCTTATATGGGGTAACGCTATGATTCTTGTTAATCATCGATCTGTTTTGAGTGTAGCAAGCTGTGTTAACAACTTCAGCCCAAAATTTCTGAGAAATGCCGTAATCAGCAATCATAGTTCGAGAAGCTTGTTTTAAAGTACGATTTCTCCTTTCAGCTAACCCATTCTGTTGAGGAGTTCTAGCTGCTGAAAGCTCATGCTTTATTCCAATATCTTCCAGATAAGAGGATAATTTTTGATTTAAAAGCTCAGTACCTCTATCAATCCTTATCCAGTTGATATTTCAAGATTTGTCATTTTGCAATCGTTTTAAAAGTTTTATCAGCTTTTCAGCGGTTTGATCCTTTGATTTTAAAAACCACCACCCATGTAAATTTTGAAAAATCATCAACAACAACAATTGTGTATTTTGTTCCCCCTAAGCTGGTTACGAGTATAGGACCAAAAAGATCCATATATAAAATTTCCAAGCTTGGGGAAGAACTATTGCCGCTTTTCTTTTTAAAAGTAGAACGAATATGTTTTCCCAGCTGACATGCTGAACAAATCTTGTCTTTTGAAAAATTTTATTTTGGGCAAACCAGAAACCAAATCAAGCTTACTCAGATTGGCAAGTGTTTTGAAATTCAGATGATTCATTCTCTGGTGCCACAGCCAACTCTTGGAAGAGTCAGTTGCTAGGCATATCTGTTCAAATCCCAAATGCTCTGACCAGTTCACTGTGTAGGTATTCCCCGATCGGTTTCCTACTAATACTGTCAGACCATCTGGATTCTGAACTGTGCACGTATGCTTCTGAAAGTTAACTGTATAACCATTGTCACACAGCTGTCTTATGCTAATAATATTATAACACAGATTCTCAACAAGAAGAACATCATTAATTGAAAGGTTACCATGGGTAAGCTTACCCTTACCCACAGTGTTACCGTGTGAGTTATCTCCAAAGACAATTCTGGGTCCTTTGTATGGCTTCAGCTCTGATAACAGCTTTGAATTGCCAGTCATGTGTCTCGCACAACCACTATCCAGATACCATTTGATTGAATCCTCCGAAGCTGCATACCCGTTATCCTGCAATCACAAAAATAAACTTTTGGTACCCAATTTTACTTGGCTCCAGATCGGATTACCCCTTTCGGGACCCATACTTGAATTATCTTAACAGTTTTCCTAGTACGGATGTCCACAAGGGTTCGTGCTGAATTTTTGTGCGATCTGTTGAGCTTTGGTTTTGTACTTTGACCATTCAGATCACGCTTAGGCTGAACCTTTACCCATTTAGCCTTCGTTGAACCACGCCTTTGCTGGTTTGGAACATACGACTTAATTACAAATTTCGCCTTATCCTTCTAAAGCCTGCTCGTTAGCCAGCTGGGCTTACAGTTCTCAGGTTTGGTGTAACCAATATCAATTTTACCCTTATGGTTCAGCTGTTCAGTGAACTGGTCATCATACTTGACCGACTCATAAACATTATGTATCACATTGGCTTTGACAAAATTCATTTTCTTGAACTTGTCATCAGCCAGATCTGATTGAGTACTTGTTCATCTGAGCTACTTTCTCCAAAGCTGAAACCTAAGCCATTTTTGTCATTTAATGGCTTCCGGTTTCATGCAGCTTACTTAAGGAAACCGAATACTTAGTCCAGGAACTCATCACATGATTTAATCTTTCATTTCAGATGAGAGCTCACAAGACTTTGCTCTCAAATAATCATTCTCAATTTTCAGCTTACTCAACTTAGTTTCTAAACTGTTAGATTCCCCAAGCTGAGCAGTGCTTGGTTCAGCTGAACTAAGCTGAAACCTAAGCCATTTTTGTCATTTAATGGCTTCCGGTTTCATGCAGCTTACTTAAGGAAACCGAATACTTAGTCCAGGAACTCATCACATGATTTAATCTTTCATTTCAGATGAGAGCTCACAAGACTTTGCTCTCAAATAATCATTCTCAATTTTCAGCTTACTCAACTTAGTTTCTAAACTGTTAGATTCCCCAAGCTGAGCAGTGCTTGGTTCAGCTGAACTATTTTTCAAACCATTATTTTCAGATTTAATTTCCTCGAATGTCTGAGACAGCTTTTGTCAGGCCAAGTGCGCTAATACAACAATTATTCACAAATATGCAGAAGCATCATAAAAATATGGGCTAAAAATTTTCGAATAAGGGCCTGATCCAATACAACATTTCAAAATACAACCATAACCAAAATAAGAGTTTAACTCAAAACTCAAACAACAACACACGATCCTCAACATAGATAAAGGCACAGGACATCCCCTGGCTCAATATAAATATAAATACACTGGGACTCAAATCAGAAAGGGGATCGACCAGCTGAAGCTCCACTATGTCCAGCCTGTTACCTGAAGAACCTGCCAAAGCTAATACAGACCAAGGCAGCCCAAAACAGGGAAAATAAACGAGTTCAAACCTCAGTACGAAGAGCACAATAAAAGCATCTATGATATCAGATAATGCAATATATCAATCGTGTAATGCATGAAAAAGGGCTACCAAGAATCATCGGTAGGAAAACCTAGCACAACGACTCAGCTGTGTAGATCTCATCAATCATCATCATCTTGTGATCTTCAGGTACGACGACTCAGCCGACCATCACAAGGCAGTGTGGTATTCAGGCACAACGACTCAGCAGGCCACCACATCAAAAACAACGTTGGACCTTTCAGGCACGACGACTCATTCGATCGATCACAACGTGTAAAGGAATTCAGCTTTCAAAGGAATCAGGCATCACAAGGCAGTGTGGTATTCAGGCACAACGACTCAGCAGGCCACCACATCAAAAACAACGTTGGACCTTTCAGGCACGACGACTCATTCGATCGATCACAACGTGTAAAGGAATTCAGCTTTCAAAGGAATCAGGCTCAATATGTATGCGTGAATGCACAGCAAACTCATGCTTAATCAATGCATAACATCACACGCATATAACACAGATATGAGCACCAAGTTCATACAACAATCAATACAATACACAACAGTTAATACACGATAGAAATATTCCCAAAGCTGATAACAAAACTGCTTAATCTAGCTCAATTAGTACCTAAACAGACCTCACCACAACAAGGAAGCAGCAACCAACTCAAGTCTACTGTCCAAACAGCTTCACGGGGAACTCAACAGAAGCCACTATAAGCTCGAATCCAAAGCTGTTAAAGAACATACAAGCTACTGGTCAACAATCGCGAAGTCACTCAACCACTGCAACAACTTTGCGCTCCTCAATTTCCGCGACTCCAGTCTCCAAAATGGTATCAATCGAAAGCCCTAGATAAGACGAGCTCAACGCTACCAATCTAACTCCAAACGGCAGCAATCGACAGAAATAGGGTTCAGGTGAACAGTAACAATCGAAGGTTCACGGGATGAAGATAAGGAATATAAGGTTCGAAAATACTCCAAGTGTCTATCAGCACTTACATTTAAAATCCCCAAATCAAAGTTACAGCAGAAGCCAATTCACCGACCAGTTCAGATCTCATCACTAAGGCAGAAGTCTCTCAATTCTGGGCTCAGCTTTCACTCACATCTACCAACGCTAACTCAGATCTGATTTCCAAACAAACACACGTTCTAATCAAAACGACGTCGCTCTTACTTATCAAAACGACGTAGCATCGGAGTCCGCTCTCACAACAGATCCCGCTAACAATCCTCAGATCTTGCTCACATATGTATTCACCAAACTGCACTGGTCTACACAGCACCATTGACCAAGGTTGACATCTGAACAACTCTAGACCACTGACCATCACTGACTTCCTCGAGTAGAAGCTCACATCTGCTCACGCCCGCTAAGCAGATTTCACTCACTAACACCAAGTCTGAATACACAATAAGACAACGTTTCGCTCCCTGCTTGCGACAACTCACGCAAACACACCAGGACACATCTGAACATCCAGATTCCGCTCAAATCTGAAATTCTGAAAAATCACCAAGTCCTCAATTCTGAAAACCCGATACTCAGAAACTCAATTAGCTAATTCTAAACCAAATCTGATTAGCTAATTAAATCATACTTAGAAAATTATAGTCCTTACATTCTCCCCATCTTAAGAGATTTCGTCCTCGAAATCAAAGGCAAACACAAGGCAGAATCCAGCAAAGCACTAGAGCTTACCAACACAACTCCACTGTCAAAGCTCAAATAGATGAGGCCACTCTTGTCTCATCTTCTCTTCCACTTCCCATGTAGCTTCCTCACGACCATGCTTGCTCCATTGGACCATCACCAATGTGATCACCTCTTTCCTCAACTGCTTCTCCTTCCTATCCAGAATCTGCACTGGATATTCAACATAGCTCAAGGTAGAATCCAACTCAACTTCATCAGTCCTCAACATATGGGATGGATCAGGCTCATATTTTCTCAACATTGACACATGAAACACATCATGCATCGCTGCTAACTCATCAGGCAGCCTCAATCTATAAGCCAATTGTCCGATCCTCTCCACAATCTCAAAGGGACCAACGAATCTAGGAGCCAATTTACCCTTCAATCGGAATCTCATCACGCTCTTGAAAGGAGAAACTTTGTGATGGATCTGTTTTGACAGATCCTGATTAAGTTTTGAATTACACAAAACCTGTTATTGTGTTTCTAACAATTCCACTTAAGTGTGCAGATTTTAGGAACGAAGAAGAAGATGAACAATAGCAGAATCTGTCCAATCGATGGTTCAAGTTAAAGTTCAGCAGTTGGTTTGGTGCATACATTTAGACGGCAGTTGGATTAGCAATGGAGACGTCCAAAGTTGAATCAGTTGTTCGTAATCAGGCGGAGGCCAAGTTGAACCAGCTGGAGTGAAGTGAATCAGCTGGAACGATGAGAAGACCAGCTGAAAGCGCAAGAGATAAAGCGACGTCGTAGAAGAAGATTCCAGTCGAAAGTTACTGTTGAAGAAGCCGTTGTCAGTTACTTTTAATGAATCTGTTAGCAGTCGCGATTCATATTACTGTTAACGAATCTGTTAGCAGTCGCGCTTCATATTACTGTTGACGAATCTGTTAGCAGTCGTGATTCTAATTACTGTTGACGAATCTGTTGACAGTCGCTATTCAAGAAGCTGTTGACAGCTGATGAGCAATGTTGAACAAGAAGCTGACAACAGCAAACGTAAAACGACAGCGCTTGATTTAAGAGAAACGACGGCGTCTTGGACTTACAAAGAACCAGCAGGTACTTCTTCTAAGAATGACCAGCAGGCAGCTACAGTGCAACCAGTCGAGGGGACTCAAGTTAGCGATATCAAAACGATGTCGTTTACATAAGTTGGTACGACAGCGTTTTGCCTTCGCGCTAAGATTCAGCAGATGGTTTGCGATGACACAACCAGCTGGTGTAAATCAAATGATGACTAGTTGGAGTACAAATCAAATGTTAACCAGCAGTTGGTAGCGACAATACATCCAGACGAAAGCAACAACTCATCCAGTCGAGAGCTTCAATGAACCAGCTGTTGCTATGCATTCAGTCGCAAGATGTTGTACCAGTCGCAAGCAAGCTTCAGCGCTATGAATCTAGTCGCAAGCTTTGCGTATCCAGTCGCTGTATTTGAAGTATCAGCCGTTGCAAGCAATCAACGCTCAAGATGGAAAGAATCAATGGCTGAAATAGAGTCGTGCAAATTGCCTCAATTCAAGGGAACAAGATTTGTACTATTCTGGGAAATAGTACAATTTACAGAGGAGCGTTGCACGGAAATGGAAAGACGACAAATTAGACTTGACAAGCGCAGAAGAGATTTGGAATTTATCTAACGGCTATATTCGAACAGAAGATATATATACGAGAAGATTTGAAGGAAGAAGTTTATGAGTTGACGAGTATTAAGAAGTTGGTCGCTGTGAGGCTGTCGCAGAAAATATGTTGATCGCACAGTAGACCAGCAGAGGGAAAATGAACAGAAAGATGAAGCAATCGACCGCCATTAGAGAGGAGCTTTCACGAGAGTCGATTGCTGAGTTTTAATTAGCTTTTGTAGAGCAATTTCCCTAGTGTGTGAGAAACAGAGAGTTGAGAGCTTCATTGTAAAATCTCACACACAGAGATTCATTCACATCCATTGGTGAATGAATCTCAAAACCGGTGGGTGTTTGCAGATGTTCTGTAACCATCAAAGTCTTCTAGTGGATCCTTCCGAGGTGGAAGAAGGGGAGATGTAGGACATTGAGGTCCGAACTTCCAGAAACAAATCTGCTGTGTATCGTATCGTATTCTTTTATTCATTCAGCACCTGCATATTTACTTTAGCATCGCACATTCATTCTCGCATACGCACAAACAGAATTCAGCACTTGCGCATAATTCAGCACTCGCATATTTCAGCACTTGCAGTTTACATTCAGCACTCACGCCTTAGCAGTTCAGCACTTGCACAGTTTCGAATAGATTTTTGTTGCACATAAATCTGTTTGAATCAGTTTTAAAATATTAGGATTCAGTTCTGGTTTTTTCCGCATGATTTTTAAATCATACCAGATCTGTCTCCGGTGCTCTTCGTGATTTTTAAGTGTTCAAGAACATTGAGCTATTGCAGCTCGTTTATGGCAGCGTGCAAAATTTTTAATGTCTTTTAACAAGCGCGGCTGCTGGTGTTTCCTTCGAAAAACAGGGACCAACACTTTGAGAAACACTCGATCACCAAATTCGAATTCCAAAGGTCGGCGTCTCTTATTAGCATAGCTAGCATGTCGATCTTGAGCAACTTTCATCCTACTCCGAATCAACTCAATCTGATCCTTCATGTGCTGCACAAACTCAGGAGTAGACAACTGCTTTTCACCAATCTCTTCCCAGCAGATAGGTGATCTACATTTACGACCATATAAAGCCTCAAAAGGGGCCATCCCAATAGTCACTTGGTAGCTATTGTTATAAGACAACTCAACTAAGGACAAGGAATCCTGCCATCCACCACTGAAATCAAAACAACTGCTCGCATCATATCCTCTAAAATCTGAATGGTCCTCTCAGATTGACCATATGTCTGTGGGTGATAGGCTGTACTCATAACCAATCTCGAACCCATCGCTGCCTGCAAGCTCTTCCAGAATCGGAAAGTGAACCTTGGATCTCTATCAGACACTATCGAAACAGGCACTCCATGCAATCTCACCACATGGTCAATGTACAGTCTCGCCATCTTCTTCATCGAACACCTCACATCATAGGGAATGAAATGGGCTGACTTCGAAAGTCTATCAACAATAACCCAAACAACATCACATCCCCTACTTGATCGAGGCAAATGAGTCACAAAATCCATGGAGATGTGCTCCCAATTCTACTGAGGTACTTCTAGACTCTGTAGCAATCCACCAGGTCTTATCCTCTCAGTCTTGACCTGCTGACAATTCAAACATCGAGCTACAAATCCAGAGATATAACTCCTCATGCCTTCCCACCAATAGTGAGACTTCAAAGCATGATACATCTTTTTCTCGCCCGGATGCACACTGTAACGACTACAATGAGCTTCATTCAAGATGGCTTCCTTCAAATCAATCAAATTCGGAACCACCAACCTACCTCGAAATCTCAAGAATCCATCATAAGCAACAGAAAAATCATCCGACTAACCATTCTGAGCCTTAATCTTCAACTCATTCACATACGGATCAGTCCTCTGCGCTGCTCTAATGTCTGCTACAATCTGTGGCTCAACCTGAAAAGAAGAAACCACGAAATACTGATCACTCGGCTGAAAGCGCCACCCAAAAGTCCCCAAATCCTCATGGACTTTAGATATACTCATCGACGTCAACATTGCCGGTTGGGCTTTCCTATCAAAGCATCGGCCACTAAATTCATTCGCCCAGGCTGATACTGAATCTCACTGTCAAAATCCTTCAGCAACTCCATCCAGCGGCGTTGCCTCATATTCAAATCTGACTGCGTGAAGATATACTTCAAACTCTTGTGGTCGGTGTACACCACAAATTGTTCACCATACAAATAGTGACGCCAAATCTTCAAGGCAAACACTATCGCAGCCAACTCTAAATCATGAACGGGGTATCTCGTCTCATGGGGATTCAACTGTCGAGACGCATAAGCTATTACATACCCGTTCTGCATCAACACGCATCCCAAACCACTCAGAGAGGCATCAGAGCAAACTACAAAACCTCCAGAACCCGAAGGCAAAACTAACACAGGAGCAGTAGTCAATTTATCCTTAAGCAACTGGAAACTAGACTCACACTCTTCAGTCCAAACAAACTTCCTATCCTTCTGGGTCAACTGGGTCATTGGCCTAGCTATTGAAGAGAACTTCTCAATAAAACGCCTATAATAGCCAGCCAAACCCAAGAAACTACGGAACTCAATCACACTCCTAGGTCGCTCCCAGTTAAGAACTACTTCGACCTTACTCGGATCCACGGAAATTCCTTGCGCTGAAAT